>CAUYPK010138466.1:0-27598 GCA_963574355.1 Loris lydekkerianus
AGCCTGACTAGAAGTAGATCCATCAAGCTACTTCCGTGTAGCAATGACTCAGCAAGGCCCGGCCTGAAACTGCCTCTACCTAGATACAGCCAATGTGGTACCATGCCATTGGCCCAACCCTGTCACGCACCTCATCCCCCGCCTTCTTTCCCCGTCCCTTCCCCATGCTCTATATAAGCGGCTGCTTGACGCAATAATGTTGAGTACCTGCTTAAAAAAAAAAAAAAAGGAAAGAAATGAAATAAGAAAGGACTAGCATCGAGAGGGAAGGGGGTGGGGAAGTGGGGCTTTGGTGTGTGACCCACCTTTTGGGTGCAAGACACGACTGTAAGAGGGAATTTACCTAAAAAATGCAATCAGTGTAACCTGGTTTATTGTACCCTCAATGAATCCCCAACAATAAAAAAAAAAAGAAAAAAAAATAGTTTCTAAAGGCTCAGTGCCTATAGCACAGTAGTTACAGCACTGGCCACACGCACCAAGGGTGACAGGTTGGAACCCGGCGCCCAGGCCTGCTAAACAACAACTGCAACAACAAAAAAAATAGCCAGGTATTGTGGCGGCTGCCTGTATTCCCAGCTACTTGGGAGGCTGAGGCCAGAGAATCGCTTAAACCCAAGAGTTTGAGGTTGTTGTGAGCTGTGATGCCACAGCACTTGTACCAAGGGCGACATAGTGAGACTTGGTCTCAAAAAAGAAAAAAATTTCTAAGATTGGGTAGGAGATGGACTATTCAGGAAAGATCATCTTTCACTCTGGGACGGACCATGTGGTTGTCATTTCTGTCTTTTTAATTAATTCATAATCCCATGCTGCAAATAATACAGGTCAACTCAGGGAATGCAGGTCTCTTTCCATTTGATCAGCCTTATTAGTATTTGCTGAGGTTCTGTCATGACCCAGGAGCTGTGCCAAGTCCTTCACATATATTAGTGACAAAAGCTATTCATTACACAATGGCTTCAGCACAGACCCTGGAATCAGAGTCCAGACCAGCCCCTGGTGATCTTACTTATCACGATACCTCAGTTTCCACACAAATGCACATAAAAACCCTCAGAACACTGCCTGGCTCAATTAGCGTTAGCTATTATTTTTTTCAATCTGGGTGTTTTAACCCAGTGAGTTGTTATTATAACCCAGTCAGTAGGCAGTAGTGCCTTTAAAGATAAAGAAATATTGTACACGCATTTTCTTTCCTAAAAGGTGTTTAATTTTGCCAATAAGAGCCACAGTCCTATTTGGTCCTTTCTCAGAACCCACATGTTGTAAGTATTTTGAAAAACAAAAGACTTTTTTCCTTTTAAGAACTGTTCTACCCTGGGTAGAGTGCCATGACGTCATAGTTCATAGGCACCCACCATAGCACCTGGCTATTTTTTTCTATTTTTAGTAGAGACAGGGGTCTCACTCTTGCTCAGGCTGGTCTCAAACTCCTGAGCTTAAACAATCCACCCACCTCAGCCTCCCAGAGTGCTAGGATTACAGGCGTGAGCCACCATGTCTGGCCTCTTCCATTCTTGATTTAACTTCATTGGTGGCTTATTGAACTGCACCTGGCTTAAAATACTATTTGAAGATAGGTGAGAGATGGTTCAGCTATAAGCCAGGTGAAAAAGATCTGCAAATTTTCATTATCACAAGCTGATTATGAGCAAATACATGATAAAGATGTTTAGTAAAAATTTATATCCCATTTTTAAAAATAACATAGTGCCCAGAATGTGAAAAGTTCAGTATAATATCAGTGTAAAGTCACCCTCAGCAAAGTGACAGGGCTAAGGAAGGGGCTAGAAACAGAAACCAATAAAGAATAGAAGGATATCGTATTTACATAACAATAAATTTCATCTCAAGTTGAGAACTTTTACCAAAACAAGAAAGAGTTGGCTAATCAGATGGTAAACTCCCTAGTCCTGAATATATTTAAGCAAAAGCTAGATGAACTTCTCTAAAAGTATTTTACATTGAAAAGTCTTTGGCTGAATGACCTCAAAGTCCCAGCTTCCCAAATTGGGGGCATCTAGGAGGCACAGAGGAAAAGCTGTGGCCTCCTGCAGTGTCAAACTAACTTGAAGTACACAGATTTACCTGCAAGTTAACACAGGTAAGTACATACATTTAAGTTTTTATTAAAATAAATAAGGATATATATATAGTACTGAGTATAGCAAAATGTGCATAAATTATTCAAACATAAAACACAAGAAAGTTGAGCTTGTGACTAGCAGATGACTTCACACTAGATGTCCCCTAATATCCAGAGAAATAAAAGCTCCTTCCTCTCAGACACTAGGGAAACTGAAAGAAAAGTTTGAGAATCACTGCTTCTGAATCTTTTCCGATGCTAAGTTGCCATGTTGACCATTCAAACCCAGAGCTGCCCCATCTCAGTCCATTGATTATAGGACAATTAATAATGGGACGGACACTGGCAATTACCTTTCAAATCACTCCTGTTTACTAAATATAGTCTTGCAAAAACCGTTCCTGTGGCTACAAAACCAAGCATAATAAGACATATTTAATACCTTTTTGTATGACATAGTATTTTGTATTATTTAGTACTACCATTGGACAGGGTTCTCCAAAGTATACGAAAGATAGAAACATGCACAAACCTTAACTTGTAGAATTAAAAAATTGCTTGACTTATCAGCTCCTATGGAGGACAGCAAGTTGAAATGTTTACACCCTCCAGCTTTGGCCAGCTCTGCAGACTTCAGCACATAATCTCGGTCAACACGAACAAATCCCTCCTGTGGGGGAAAAGGATATAAGTTATTTCCAAAAAGCTGCAAGTTTATCTTAAAGATCACTACTTGGCTTGAGTAGAAGGCTAGGAAGCCTAGGAGAACAGGAATCTAAATAAAATGCATCCAAGCAATATACTGAAAGTCAGGCTCAGACCCTGGGAAAGGCTCCAAATATTGTCCTCAGGACGGATATACCTGCATTAGCAGCAAGGCCAGACTGCAGTGAAAAACCAAGGAAGATGACATTGAAGCACAGACACCAAACAAACCCACAAGGAACAAAGGGAATGACAAGATAAAACTGGGAAACTAGTTTTAGTCACACAATTCTTTGTCTTTTCTTTTTTTTTTTTTCTTTTTGAGACAGAGTTTGATTTTGTCACCTGAGTGCAGTGGTATCATAGCTCACAGCAACCTCAAACTCCTGGGCTCAAGCGAATCGCTTGCCTCAGCATCCCAAGTAGCTAGGACTACAATCGCCCAACACAAGACCCAGGGGGTCTCACTCTTGCTCAGGCTGGTCTTGAACACATGAGCTCAAGCAATCCACTCACCTCAGAGTCCTAGAGTGCAGGGATTATAGGTGTGAGCCACCTCGCCCAACCCTTTCTTTGTCTTTTCATAACTTTACAACCTTCCGCCTCTTGTTTACTCTTTTTTTCTGTGCCAACTCTAACATAGTCGGGTCTCAAAGCATGGAGGACACTCCCCAGACACCAAGAAAGCAAAGTCTATTTAATTTCTAATTGTTGTGTATGCTTTGCAACATACCTCACATTTTAGTAAGGAATGTATCTTAAAATTTGTTTACTGATGGGTATATAATCAAAATTGTTTGCAAAGACCTGGTCTAGACTTAGTCCAGTGAGGGCAGTGGCTGGTCTTTCTTCTGAACTCTTATCTCAGTATCAGTACATGCCCAGAACATGGTAGGTGCTCCAAAAATATCTGAATGAATGAGTCAAAGTCCAGTGGAAGAGAGAAAAGGCAAAGTCATTCAAGGAAAAAAAAAAACAAAACAAACAAACAAAAAAAAACTAAGGGCAGTGCCTGTAGCTCAAAGGAGTAGGGCACCAGCCCCATATGCCGGAGGTGGTGGGTTCAAACCCAGCCCTGGCCAGAAACTGCAAAAAAACAAAAAACAGAACTAAGTGGCAACTGCAATAACTGAATCCAGATGCATTTCAGAGGCCTATCTGAAAGACATGCACCTTCACTCAGAAAAGGTAACTCCACATAGTAAGAGCCTCCAGGACCACCATACATTCTGGCATATTTAAATTTCACATAGCCGAAAGTCTATTGAAACTGAACATCATAGGTACTGACAATTCTAGAAGGAGGTCTTACAGCAGTGGGAATTCCAAATCTGAAGATGGGATTACTGTCCCAGTGACTTTTCTTTAAATAAAAATTTGCTCTGCAGAAGTTACTGAATCTACATGTTCTATTTGATATGGACTATTGGAGGAGGACTTATAAATATAACTAGCCCCTTCATTGTATAGGTGTGAAGCAAAGGCCAGTGATCAGGTGAACTACTCAAGTGCAGATTCTTAACCTTCTGAGCAGTGCTCTCTTCACTGCACCCAAGTTCCATTTCATCCTACAGTGTCTAGCTGATGAAAACAAATAATCCCTAATTGTGGCTGGCAGAATAATGGCCCCTCCAAAATGTCCACATCCTAATCCCTACACCTGTGAAATGCCGGGTCATGTAGCAAAGGGGACTTCCATGGCAGACAGAATTAAGGGTGTTAATGAGTCCTTGAAATAGGGAGATTAGTCTGGATTATCCAGATGAATCCAATGTAATCACATGATCCTTAAAAGTAGAAGAGGAAAGTGGAAGAGGCCACTGGAGTGATGCAAAGTGAAAAGGGCCCAAAGCTTACACTGCTGACTTGGAAGCTGGGAAGGTGACCCGGTGCCAAGGAACAAGGGCAGCCCCTGGAAGCTGGAAAAAGTAAAGAAATGGATTCTTCCTTACACTCTGCACAAGAGAACGTGGCTCTGTCAACACCTCGATTTAATCTCATTGACACCTATGTCAGACTTTTACGATTCTACGATAATGACTTTGTGTTGTTTGAAGCTACTAAGTTTGAGGTAATTTGTTAGAGCAACAGTACAAAACTAATACAGAATTCAATTTTAAAATATCAAGCCCAAGCAAATTTTTAACTTTATACTGAAACATAGCATAAAAGAAAAGTAAATATAGAGCTTAATAAATTCTGATGAACTGAACGCCCTCTACGGCCAGTTCCCCAATCAAGAAATAGAGCAGTGGTTCTCAACCTTCCTAATGCTGCAATCCTTCAATACATACAGTTGCTCGTGTTGTGGTGACCCCCAACCATAAAATTATTTTTTTTGCTACTTCATAACTGTAATTTTGCTACTGTTATGAATCGTGATGTAAATATCTGATATGCAGGATGGTCTTAGGCGACCCCTGTGAAAGGGTCTTTGGACCCCCAAAGGGGTCGTGACCCACAGTTTGAGAACCGCTGAAATAGAACATTACCATTACCCTGAAAATTTCCCTTCACCCTCCTTTCTCATCACTCACAAGTCCATTCTTAATTAAATCCACGACCTGCAGGGCAGTGTTATTTTTTTGCCTCACTTTATACCATACTTATTTTTTCTATCTTAATTTATAAGTAGTATAAATCTCTTTACCCAGTCACCTTCTCTTTGCGGGAGGATACTCTGACTTTCAATCTGAAACAAGAGACTTGCCCATCTGTCCTATATACTGATTCAAATTCGTGTTGTTGCTTTTTAAAACCAGTGTGAAGTGAACCAGTTTTAATACTTATTAAAACACTCTTGAGAGAAGTGATTCTTCTCAGAGCCATTCCCCAAATTGAGATTTTTAGATGTGCTAAAAGTATGCCAAGAAAACAACCCAGAACTACATAGGAAATTCTAAAATACTGGATTTCTCTGCCCTATCTATTTCTTCCCCTCACTCCAGTTCACCAGAACTCTGATTTTAATAAGTTTCACTATTCACAATTAAATAACACCAATGACTAGTGAAATGAACTCAGCTCTGTTGTCTGGCACAATTGGTTGGAAGGATTATCATAGTTGTCTCTGTTAAAATGCTTTTTCTTTCATCAGCTTCTTTAAAAATAAGGGAAAGATTCAACCAATCACAAGTCCCTAGACTGACGCTGTCCCTCTCACTTAATCCAGAGCCAGTAAAGGGATAATTTGATTAAACTGAGACTCTAATTTATTTGGCTTTAGTTCTGGATCAACCTCTCCTTAATAGAGTGCTGTCGTCTCCAATTGTTTGATGAAAATTAAAGTGACATAAATACCATGGGACTTTCTCAATCTGATTAGTCAGTGAAGGCACATCAATACCATCCCAGCCATCAGACGCTGGCGTCCTTCCTTTCACCGGCCTGGCTAACAACTGACAACAGCCCCTTGAAGGACGAGCACCCTCGCTGTTGCAGAGACCCCCTCACTCAGCCCGTCATCCCTGCTCAATGGGCCCTGTTGACAAGGTGCCCATACCTTTCTCCATTGCTGTTCTCTGGACAAAGCTAAATACTGTTTTATTAGCAATCAATGGCTGTTAATCCAAAACAATTTCACAAATCCTCTGAGCCCTCAAGCTGATTATAGATACACATTTTTCCAAGCCCACTAAATTTTGAATTTCACTTCCTTCACCCTGATGGCGTGGCCTTTTAGCTGGTGAATGAAACTCAAAGCAAAAGGGTCAATAGCTTTCAAGGACTTAGAAATCAAACTTAAGCGTGGGTCCTGGTGACTGACTAGAAGGTATCAACACATACCAATTTTCTTTGGAGAGGGGAAGAATCCATTTGCAGATGGAAGCCGCCATCTTTGAAACCTTATTCACACCTTTTCTTGTTCTCCAACAGCTCAAATTTTAAAAAATGGGAAAACTAACTAAAAGAAGCTACTTCAGATCCCAGAAACACAATTTTTGGAAAAATTGTTCTTACATTTTCCTAATCATATGGCAAGAGAAAAGACAGACTTCTCTTCTGAGAGGATTAAGTCCATTGTTGTGTCTTAATGGTTCCATAGCCAGTGTGCCTTACTCTAAGCTCGGAATAAAGTGTTTCTTCTAGAAAAAAGAATTAAGTTCCCATTATAAATTTCCTTTCTCACCCACTTGAAAGAATAAATACACCATCCTATGACTCAGTAGAGAATAGAGATAGTCTTAAAGGCTCCACTAACACCAGGAGAAACAAATTCCCAATCATTATTATTATTATTATTATTTTGCAGTTTTTGGCCAGGGCTGGGTTTGAACCCGCCACCTCCGGCATATGGGGCCGGCACCCTACTCCTTTGAGCCACAGGTGCTGCCCCCATTATTTTTTTTTTTTAATTTTTAAAATTCAGAGCTACTAAGTATTTCTTCTAACCTTTTTTACCAATGCCTGAATACTAGGAATGACACTATGGCATAAGGACAACTCATCCTAACAAGGTACAGTATTTCAGTGCAGACTGGTAAGACAGGTGAACACACCAGATTAACTCAAGAAGGTCACAGGCTCTAAGAAAAGAGGCTCTATCATTCATAAACGGTCCCACTCAGCCCTATTTTTGCTTCAGGTTCTTTCTCCTTCAACTCCCTTTTCAACTGGACCCTACAAATTGACCCAGAAAATAGATGGTGTAATCTGAGGTCTCCTTTGATTGTATCTTGGAGGGCATCTGTACATTTGATGTATGAGGGCTGACAATTAAATTCACAAACCCGTCCCAGAAAAAGTGCTGCCTGCCTCACTGCTAAGCATCTCTATAGTCACCTTTGAAGTACTCCCCTCGGGAAAGGACACACTAATGCCAGCACCCAGTCTACCCTTCAAAACATTTGGAACTTTCTTTTCTGGAATGACTATCAGAACTGTCATCCTACCAGAACTGATAATTAAGTTCACAAACTCACCACCATCTAAAAACACTTAAATAGTCTTAGTTTGCAAGCTATATAAAAAAAAGTGGCGGGTGCTATTTGGCCCACAGGCTGTAGTACTCAAACCCCTGCGTTAGAAGAGAATATTATCAGAACCAGAATCCATAAGATAAACACTTAACGACATCATCCATTCAATAGAATCTAAGAACCTAGAGCGCTGGAGCCGCGAGCAGGTGAGGAGACAAAGAAGTGAAACCACCTCAACCCATCTCAAACTCACTAACCAAATTCTTCTTTTAATACAAATAAGAAGAAATGCACTATTCCCCGTAGCATTTTTGAATTCTGCTCTTTCCAAGCCAATGTAGATATGGTTTTCAAAGGGTATTTCAACTTTGAACTTCACTAGTATAAAAGTTAACCCCAGCGCCTCCCAAAAGCAGACCCAATGGGTTGGCTGAGTTAGGATCTCCCAAGGAGCCTACTAAAAATACAGAATCCAGGCTTACAACCTCAGAGAGTCTGATCCAGTAAATCTGGATTAGGGCCACGTCAGGGGGCCATGCATTTATTAGACAACTATGGCCCACAAATGTGAAAAGGAAGATTAGCATCTAACCAGCTACTACTAAAGAAATGGTCTTCCAAACTGCTGAAGAAAGGTAACAGACCTATATCCCGAGCACCAGTTTCAACCGAAATGTAGGTAGACTGAATTTAATGGGTTAAACTGTAGCCTCCCCGTGCATATGCTAAAGTCCTAACCCCAGAATCTCAGAACTGACCTTAATTTAGAAATAGGAGCTTTGCAGGCACAATTAGTTAAGATGAGGTCATAAAGAATAGACTGGCCCCTAATCCAACAGGACTAGTGTCCTCATTAAAAAAAAAGAAAATACAGACACGGACACAGGCACTCCAGAGAAACTTGATGTGAAGGGACACAGAGAGAAGGCAAGGCATCAAGGAAAGAGCTCTGAGACTGAGTCGTCCTTCACAGAACTGAGGATCCAACCTCTCTGGAACCTTGATCTCACAATTCTAGCCTCCAGAATTAGTTCATTACAGGGACAATACATTTCTGTTGTTCAAGCCATCCAGGTTAGGGTATTGCTAGAAAACTACCGTAAAATGCTACAGCTCAAAGGGAAATCAGCTGGTTACTCAACAGTGAGACAGAATTTCTTGATGTTTTTCTACTGCAGACTCAGATTGCTAAGGCAAAAGATCGGGTGATCCAGTTATAAAACAGCTACTGAATGACATTAGGTTTGCCACCAGCTTTGCAGTCTCCATCTGATAAACTATCAGATAGTTATCCAGATAAACTATCTGATAAACTAAAAGTATGCTCTTCCACAGACAGGGCTTCTGACCCAGAACACCAGCTGGGAAAAGCCTGGAAATCCATGTCCACCACCACCCCTTTCCAACAACTTTTGTTTCCTAGCCACGTGTAAACTGTAGCCTCTTTTAAACTGTCAAAGTTATAACCACCACCAAACTTTATATTGTACCTAATGCAAATTAGTTGAAAAACAACAACAACAACAAATAAACCTCTTCTGGTGGATGTATCAGCTTACTTTCTGCCACTATCCTCTTAAACCATTTAAGTTCTAATTCATTTCTGAGACTATTTGGCTTAGGAGTCATCCCTTGTTTACTAATGAATTTCACTTATGTTTTTCAAACTGATTTTAAAGGAGAACAAAAGGTAATGAGTAGCTAGAGATCCTGGATAGTGAAGATTTTCTATTCCTCTGGTTAAAACTGCATTACACAATTTGAATGCAACAAAGCAATTCAGACTTTTTCCTGGTGCACCCTAATTAATGAGATTTGCCTATGTCATGAAAATCAGCTGCTCTATGCCTAATGCAGTGTTCCGTTTTGCTGAGTCACCACTGAAACCAGGTTGGTGCTTGAGACAGTGAAAACTGCAGTGTCCTTGAATAAAAGTTTTTCAATGCTTTTGGAGGACACACTGCCTACAACTGTCCCTGGGACAGAAATGACTGTCCCAGCTGCTGAGCAGGAATATGACCCTTCCAGAAGAGACAAGGTGCCAATTCTTGGAAAAGTCGAACTTCTCTATAACCTACAGTTCCTAGCCTAGAGCTCAAAACCAAGCTGTCTTCCAGGGTGAATATGTAGAATTGCAGAAGATATGGAAATATATCACAACTGAAAGTATAAATAAACTTATTCTTTGGATAACCAGAAGGCTTAAAGAAATTCACCTGAGTGTAACTACTTGGTTGGTATAAACCAATACTTCCTAACCATATGCTCCCTAATGATTCAGATGCATAGTCCTGCTTTATAAACCTAAGGTAGGTGGCCCTGGCAGAATCATGTTCCCATATACTTAATAGACTTATTCAGCTCCAGAAAGTAAATTTTGCCAGAGGAACAAACTATAGCCACGGTATAAATTAAGATGTACCTATGTTAACATTTGCCCAGAATCTACGTGGTAAACTATCACTTCTAATTATGTAGTAAGCTATGACTTCTGGACAGCAGCTGACTCAATTTAAGGCATCATTAAAAAGAAAATAAAATGTGTGTTAGAAACAGATTTGCGTCAGTGAAGGCTGAATCATTACTGGGAGTGAATCATCACTGAAGGCTGAGTCATTGCTGGAGGACGACTGAATCGTGCCTGTGTGTTCTGATATTCTATCTCAAAAGTTTAAAGCTTAGCGTGAAAATAAGTTGAGGTACATCATTCAAGTGAGAGAGAAAGTGTCAAGCTTCAAACATTTATTAAGGGGGTGGGGGAAGAAGCTTACTGCTAACGACATGAGTCAATTTTTTTTTACTCAGACATCATAGTTGGACTTAGGGCAAGTCAGTGATAACAGTATTTGCAATAGGCAAGATCATATAAATATTTATGATGTCTCCAGCAGTTAGGCCTGAACTCATGGATTATTCTGAAAGACAAATTTATCAGTGCTATTTAAAGTATTGCGAAGCTTATGGCAGCATATGGAATCTTAAAAAATAACAACTTATTTACATTGAAAGATCGAAATAAAAGGCACAAAGAAAAAAGAGCAAGAAAGGATTCCTTGACATTAGTGGCCTGCAAAAAGAGAATAGGGTATATTGCTTCCTTACCGCTCCGGCTTTTTTCCTGGTGGTCCCCAGGCAACAGAATCCAACATCGTGACCTTGAAAGGCAGAAGCGTAGTCATCCAACTTTTCAAAGTCCACTACTTCTTGATTCTAGACAAGGGCACAGTTGTATATAACCTTATATTATTTTACACACACAAAACTCCTCTATATTTAAAGGCTAAACTATAGAACTTTACTGAAGGGTCTGTTCACTTAACATCAAAATAAGCAAATTCATTTTCTTCCACCAAAAAGCAATGAATCTGAATTGAAAATCAACGATGCCCACATATACCCACAGTACAACTAAACTAAGGTGATCCAGATATCTAAAATCAGGTTTTCAATTGTAATTTCTCTCCAGAAAAATAAACCTATAGCTCACCAGGAAGATCACTGAGGTATAATGTGGGATCGGGAGATGGTATTTGGCATCTCAAAGACCTAGGTTCTCATCTTGGGCTTGCTACTTCCTGGGCATGTAATTGTGGCCACGTTATTGATCATACACCTCAAGGTTTTTTCAGCTGTAAAATATAGGTGATAACCTTTTCTTCAGTCCAATCTATAAACTACTGGCATTAGAATTAGCAGGAGGTATATGATAAAAAGGAATATTCCTGGGCCCCACCTGAATACTCTGAATCAGAATCTGCATTTTAAACAAGCATCCACAGTAATTTCCTGAAATGTAAGAATTATCCATCTAGTTTTATAAGTTTACGGTAAAACTTAAGAGAGAAAGCTTGAGGCTGGGTTATCCTAGCACTTTGGCAGGCTGAAGCAGGAGCATTGCTTGAGGTCAGGAGTTTGAGACCAGCCTTAGCAACCGCATCTCTACAAAAAATAGAAAAATTGGCTGGGTGTGGTAACTCACACCTGTAATCCCAACTATTTGGGAGGCTGATGCAGGAGGATCACTGAGCCCAGGAGTTTGAGGTTACAGTGAGTTATGATGATGCCACTGCACTCTCGCCTGGGCAATAAGCCAGATCCTGTCTCTAAAAAAAGATGAAAAAGAAAGAAAACAAAAACTTGAGAAGCTCTCATCATCCGGAGTTCAATAAAATGTTGGTTTACTCCCATCAATTCTTTCAAAAGAATTTTTCTGGCACTGCACACAACATTGAAGAAAATTAGGTTTTCAGAAAGTGCCTGATCAAAAGATGTGCCAACAAAACTCAACTCTCTAAACAGGGATCTTAAAGTCAGTGTCTAATGACCATGAGTATCTAACCCAGCCCATGAAACTGTACTGTGAAAACCACATATTACCTGTCTAAGCTGCAAAGATGTCTGTTTTAAACAGACAAGTCCTGATGGACCAAAGATATTCACAAAATGACCTGAACACAGACCTGAGGGAATCAGGAACATTATTTCAAGACCAGGTGTTATTTAGAACGCTCCTGTGGCGTCTCAGGATCACACTGTCTTGGTTCACAGTTTAAGTGGAGAACAGAACCTCCACGAAGCTCACACTTCAGGTACTTAGGAGGTTATCGCCAGAACAAAGTCAGGTGTACCATTCACTTAACCATAAAAGTATAATTTACAGTGAAGGGAGTATTCCCTTTGCAGACACAAGTTGGGGGCGTCAGGCAAGAAATTCTTTTAAGAGAATAACCCAACTCTTACAGTCATAGACCTTTCTCACTCTGGGAAGAATTTTCAAATTCACGGACTTTAGTGATAAATACACAGAAGACAAAACAAGCCAAGTGACTGAGGAAACTGCCACAGTTGCAAGACCATCCCTAGAAACCAGCTTGTATGATCCTGAAAACGGTGTTTTTTTGTCTCACTAGCCCCCATTACAACCTAGGCCCAGCTTGGTAGGACGCAGGTGGAGAGAAAGGCTTTGCTCCAGGCTACAATGGCAGGGAAGAGCTTGCTAGACAGGCTCTCACGGACCAAATGTGCCCGAGTGTTGATGCCTTCCCTGCCTCCATCCCTGGCAGGGCAGTGTTCTGCGGTTAGGTACGACATTTGCTCGCCTCGCGGAATCACTGGGGATACACTTGAGGCCCAGCTCAAATACCCACCACATTTTTATAAACTTCCTCATCGAACGTGAGTCTCCTCCGGCCAATGAGCGTGACTTTGGAAAACAAGCTCTGTTCCAGAATTTGTTTTAAGAGCACTCTGCCGGTTTCTCCACTGGCGCCCAGAATGAAGACGGATTTATTCTGCATCCTGAAGTCTTCCCGAAGCTTCGGCAGCGCCTCTGTGTCGTCCATGCTGGGGAAATAACATCAACAGGCGCTGGTGTTAGGACGTTAAGGGACTGCGCGTCCTTACCCCGGGGGAGTAGGGCTGTTTATCTGTTCTGGAGAAAGCTATTATTCTCTGCAGAAGCCGCGGGGGAAAGCGCTGAGCCACCTGCGAGCGGGGCGCCTCGGCCGCGCCCTCACCCGAGCCAGCAGACGCCGGGGAAGGGGCGGAGCTGCAGGGGCGCCCGGGTGCCACGAACTGCTGCACCACCGGGGCCCTGCCCCCACCGCATCCCCGGCGGAGGAGGAGGGTGGGCCCAGCTCGGCCCTCTACCCCGGGGGTTACCTGGGGCCAGCCCCCGGCCCCGCGTCTTCACGACGCAGTAGGAACAGGGCAGCCACCAGCGCCACCCCCGCCACGCTCAGCGCCGCCGACCCGGGCATCAGGGCATGCCCTACTCCCAGGTGGCTGGCCCTCCCCACGGAGGCCAGAGGGCCCGAGCTGGCCGAGCCCGCGCCTACCCGGATGCGTCTTCCGGGTGGCTTCGCCTGGACGCTGCCTGGCCCCGCCCAAAGGGGCGGGGTCTGCGACGGGCTTGGGGCTCCCAGGGCGCCCGGAAGGTGCCCCGAGGGCTTGTGCCTGGCAGGGGGAGCCCTCTCCCTAAAGGGCAGGACCCTGTGGGACCGTCTCCCCGCGGTGTTCCTCACCCTCTGGACCAGCTCATCCAGGCCCAGGGAGTAGACATCCCAGACTCGACCTTTGCTGGTCCCTCAAACTAATTTCAATTGGGTGTTGAACATCTTCATCTCAAATTCACCCCGCCAAAAACAATCCACCTCATCCATCCACCACAAAGAGAAATAAAACTAACCTATTCCTTGATTTTCTTCAGGGTCATTGTCCCTATACACACACAGTCACGCTCAAGCACCCCCTACCCCCCTACCCTATTCCCTAACCCCCAAGGCAGAAATGGGGCCATTTCATTTGACTGCTTCTTTTCTTTTCTTTTCTTTTCTTTTCTTTTCTTTTCTTTTTTTTTTTTGCAGTTTTGGCCGGGGGTGGGGGGTGGGGCTTGAACCAGCCAAGCCGGGTATATGGGGCCGCTGCCCTACTCCTTGAGCCACAGGCGCCGCCCTCATCTTGGCTTCCTGGTCTTTCCACATCCCAGATTAAACGTCAAGTCCTGTCATCCCATCTGCCTTCCAAATATTTTCCTCATAATTCAAGCTCTCATCTGGTCTCACCAGTATAACTGGCCTCCCTGCCCAGGTGTTGGCCCACTTTGATCTCCTACGTACGTGGTTGACCTGGACTTTCCACACCTGATTCTTCCATGCAAGCTCTCCACGGCGCAGATCAGTAGTTTGGATTATAATTATCTACACTAGGCTTGTCCTGGACCTGGGAAGTCCTAGACAGGGTTGGAATGATAAGCAAGAATCTGAACAGTAGATTAAGTTGTGAATATTGGCCATTTGGGGGCCCCACCTCCCGATCTGGACGCCAAAGGAAACATTCTCTCTTCGATCTCCTTGGGAGTTACTGTCTTAACATGTCGGCTTGACCTAGCCTCAGCCAAGTAGATGCTCCCATACAGGTTTCTCACTTTTGGAGGTGTGATGAAAAAATGCAGTGAAAGCCTGAGACAGACTTCAGCTGGGTAAGGCAAGGGCCTTGGATAGTGGCATGAAGTGTTGCTAATTTGTTTCTGAATCATGAAGTGCTAGTGATTGTCTTGCTCCCTAAACATCTTAGCCTGTACGTTGTCTTCTATAGCTAATGACTGTCACCTCTATATTGTACCTTACAAAGAAAAAGAACAATTTCAATATGCAAAGTTTATTCTCTTAAAGTTTGTTATAAAAGCATTCCAACTTAAAATAGACTTGGAACCCACCCAACTTTGTTGGGGTGTTTTCCTGGGTCTACCTCAAATTTGGCTTTCAATAACTCAATTTATAATCACCAAGATGTAGAAACAACCTAAATGCCCATCAGCCCAGGAATGGATTAATAAACTGTGGTGTATATATACCACGGAATACTTTATAGCCATAAAAGATGGAGACTTTGTATCTTTTGTATTAACCTGGATGGAGTTGAAACACATTCTTCTTAATAAAGTATCACAAAGTATCCAATGTACTCAGCCCTACTACGAAGCTAAATTATAGCTTTCACATGAAGGCTATAACCCAACTACAGCACAAGACTATGGGGAAAGGGCCAAGGAAGGGGACGGTAGGGGGGAGGTTTTGGTGGCGGGAGGGTAATGGGTGGGGCCACATCTATGGTGCATCTTAGAATGGGTATAGGCGATTGCACTAACATACACAGCTATGATTTAACAATTAAAAAAAAAAAAAAAAACTTCCTGAAAAAGAAATCTTCAGATTCAAATAATTGCACTGGTTAATTCTACCAAATGTTACCTCATGGAGAAATACCAATTATACCCAATCTTTTCCAGAAAACAGAGGAAACACCTCCCAACACACATTATGACACCTGAATTACCTCACTATTAAAACCAAAGATAGAATCAAAAAAGAATGTTACATACAAATCTCTCTTATGAGAATGGATACCAAAATACTCAGAAAATACTAGCTAATCACATCAAGCAACTTATAAAAATTAATACAAATTGACTAAGTAGGATTTATTCTGGGGCTGCAAGATTGGTTCAATATTTAAAAATAAATCGGTGTAATGCACTGTATTAATGTTCTAAATAAGAATAGCTGCATGGATACATCAATTGATTCAGAAAAGGATTTAACAATTTTTAACAACCATTTGTGATATAATCTTTTAGCAAAGTAGAAACATAAAGGAATTTCCCCAATCTGCTAATGTGAATCTACAAAACCCCTACAGCTTACATCATTCTTAACACACTATTTTATAGAGGAATGTTTTCCCTTTAAGATAGAGACCAAAGCAAGGATGTTCACTTTCCTCACTCATATGGAACAGTATAGTGGAAATCCTAACCAGAATAACAAGGCCAGGGAAAGAAATAAAAGATGCTTATGTTGGAAAGGAAGGAATGAAATTGTCACCTATTCACAGATGATATGATTATCTCTGTAGAAAATCCCAAGGAATGAGATACTTCCAGAAATAAATGAGTCCATCGAATACACAAGATACACAATCAACAGAGAAATTAATATTTCCAGGTTCTACCAACGACAAACAGGAAAACAGAATTCAAAAATTACTATCTATAATATCTACTACAAAATGAAATACTGGAGTACAAATTTGACAAAACATCCTAAAATTCATATGATGAAAATTAGAAAACATTAATGAAAGTAATTAATGATGAACTATATAGAGATATAACTTGTGTTCATGATTTGAAAGATCTATAGGAAGGATGTAAATTCTTTCCTACTTGATCTATACATTTAATACCATGCCATTTGAAATCCCAGTGTGATTGCTTTGTAGAAAGAACAAAATACGATTTTAAAATTTTTATGGAAAGCAAGGGACCTACAGTGACCAAAAACAATTTTATAAAGGGAATAAGTTTAGCAGAATCACACTAGCCAATATTTTGACTTTCTGTATAGCTGTGATAATTGAAACTTTGTGTTATTGTCAAAGGGATCAGGCATAGGTGAATGGAATAGGGCCATAAAATGTTTAATACTCACATGTTAAACAAAGAACTTGTAGCCTGAATATATAAAGAATCCTCAAAACTTAACAATGAGAAATTTACCAATGGGAAAAACTTGGATAATTCACCAAAGAGGATATGCAGCTGGAAAATAAGCACATGAAAATGTGTTAAATATTGTTATCCATTAAGGAAATGTAAGTTAAACCCAAGATCAGATGCCACTATAAACCTTTTAGAAAAGCTAACATTAAATATACCAAATATTCAAAGCATGAGTGAGAATGGGGAGCAACTGGAATTCTCAAACATTACTGAGGGGAATGCAAAATGATATAGCCACTTCTAATAAAGTTAAATATATATGTATTTAACCATACAACGGAGCAATCCCCAAATCAGTATTTACCTTAGAGAAATAAAAATTAGGTTCACACATACAAAAAATGGTACACAATAATTATTAACCTCAAAAAGGAAGGGTGTTTGCCCATGCAGGTTAATTTGGTTTCTTATTCTTGGAGACATTCAAGTGAAATATGGAAAATCTTGCCAAAGAGCTTGGAGAAGTGGTTTGGCTTAGTCTGTTTGTGTTGCTAGAAAGGAGCACCTGAGGCTGGGCAATTTATAAAAAAAGGAGGTTTTACATCCCATCAATTCCCCTCCCTCTACCTCCCTCCCCCATCCCTCCCCACCCTTTCCCCCTATTCTTAGGTTGTAACTGGGTAATAGCTTTCATATGAAACTTGGTAAATGTGGAATGTAAATGTCTTAGCAAAATAACTAAGAAAATGCCAGGAAGGCTATGTTAACTAGTGTGATGAATGTGTGTCAAACGGTCTATGAACCAAGTGTATGGTGCCCCACGATCATATTAATGTACACAGCTATGATTTAATTAAAAAAAATAAATAAATAAAATTGGGTACCATTAAACCTCCCTGAGCTTCATTCCACCATGAGGATAATAATGCCCAACTTTGCAAAGTTATCATTAAGGCCAAATAAGACCATACTATAAAGTGCTTTAGCATGTCATGAGACAACAGCTATTATTTTTAGATTGGCAAACTCATTTTCATGGGGCTCTTTGTGGTAGGCCACTGAGAAGAAGCAATCTGAGTTTTACAGATGTTCTTTGATCATTTAACTTGGTTTGTATTTGTTTGTTTGGTGGATTGGTTGATTGGTTGGTCCGTTGAGTTTTTTGAGACAGAACCTCACTCTTTTGCCCAGACTAAAATGCCATGATGTCAGCCTAGCTCACAACAACCTCATACTCCTGGCTCAAGCAATCCTTCTGCCTCACCCTCCCGAGTTGCTGGGACTGCAGGCACCCACCACAACACCTGGCTGATTTTCCTATTTTTAGTAGACATGGGGGTCTCACTCTTACTCAGGCTGGTCTTTACCTCCTGAGCTGAAGCAATTTTTCCCACCTTGACCTCCCAGAGAGCTAGGACGACAGGTATGAGCCCCTGAGCCCAGACTATTTGGTATTGTTTTTATTCTGAACATTTTCCCTTTTAACTGTGATGCTGGAGAGTCTCTTATACCATGTGGCTAGCAGATCAATTTTGAATAACATCTGTGGCAACTTAATTTGTCTTGAGTAGACAGAGAAGTCTTCCAAGGAAAGCTACATGCCCCACCTGATGTTTGGAAGCCTGTTCCTTGCACTCGGCCTAGGGCTGGGGCCTCTGGGTCATCATGGATTCACCTTCCTGAGAATAAGGGGACACCCTTAACTGAATAATTATTCTGATAATTTGCTCCCTTGTGGCCACTTCAGGCAGGAACGTGGTACAGGAGGAGCACGGAGCAGGGCGTGGCTTCAGAGTTCTTCATGGCACTGCTGGTGGGGGTGAATCTTACGACCTCCTCACCTGTCACCTTTTGACACATTAGCTTCCTCTTCTGTCCCTTCTCCTCCTTTCTACCCATTCTTCCTCCTCTCTCCCTCTTCTCCTGGACCTCCTACTCTCTAACCTCACCTCTTCCACTGTTGGGTGACAGGGGACCTGTCTTTGCTCAGGCTTAGACATTCTCTTCTGCCATATGGAGAAATTAATTGCCCACCAGCATCTTGGGATTGGTTGTAGGTTCATACATGTTCATTGTTTTAAAAGCTCTATTTACTGCAGCAATGGAAGGATTACTAGTCTTTCTCCGTTTCCCTTTCTCTCTGTTCCTCCTCTTCTCCCAGCATTAAGTTTGATTTTTTTTCCTCTCTCTCTGAATTTATCCAGCTGACGTAATTTGCCTTTTCATTTTATGAATGGAGATAATTTGTGAATAGAAATTACTTCCAAATGTTTCAAAAATATTTTCTAAGCATTTGCTTTAACTTGGTCTTGTGAGCTTCCCTCCCCCCCCCCCTTTTTTTTTCCATAAGGAAATAAGTATTTTCAGAGAAATAGAACCTGGGAAAAACAAGGACTGGATTTCTATCTTCTTGGATCCCTTTTAGTGATGATAATTTTGAGTAACTGCAGATATGGAATTGTCAGCCCCCCAAGGTGGGGAGGAAGGGGATAATTTTATTTAAACTCATGTCCAAAAGTCACAGAAATGAATAGAATTGGAAGGAGAAGAGAGGAGGGAGCAAATGAGTTCAAAAAATAGAGCTCGTCTAGCAGCCGAGGCCTTTTTAGATGAGCAATGTCTGGGGCTCTGTCCTGAGGACAGACTTTGTCTTTCCCTCACTCATTCATTCAGCAAACATTCACTAAGTCCTTCCTTCTCTTTAGGACCCTGGTGGTGTAGAAATGGTTAACTGAGGTCCTTGCCCCCAAGGAGATGGGGAAAACAGAGGTGCCCGATCACTTAGAACACAAGGCAAGGTGGCCATGCCTGTGCTAGGAAGGAAGTGGGAGTACAGAGAAGAAAAAGATTAAGCTTTTCTGAAGATATCAGGGGTACTCTGGGGAGGAGGTGGCATGTGACATCTTGCTAGAAGGGAACATTGGAGTTTGGCAGGAGGGCAAAGAGGAAAAAGTACATTTCAGGAATACAGAACACCAAGTGCAGTAATTAAAGCCTGGGAAGCATGGTGGTAGGGTGCCACATTAACATAGGAACACAACATGTTCAGGGAATCAGGGTATTGACAGAGAAGTGCTGGGAAAAAAGACCACATGGCAACATGGCTTCGTGCTTTACAAATGTGTGTTTGGATTTGATTCTTAAGTGACCCCACCAAGACTTCTGAGTTGAGTAGGGCACAGAGCAATCGGGCAGCCTCCTGCAGAATGAAGTAGGTGAGTCGGCATTGGCAGTGAATAGGCTATTCTGAACCCCAGGAAGAAGAGAATGGGCCCAGAACAAGGAGCATGTGAGGCAGGCAGTGAGGAGGACAGCAGCTGGCAAGAGACATCCAGAGGGTGAGCGTCCAGGCTCGGTCCTGAACTGAATCTGCTGGAGAGGAACCAGGGATAATTTGGTCATGTTAATCAGACTTTGGCTCTGTCCTGGATAGAATCACCAGGGGCCAACCTCTGAAAATACAGGGGGGGAAAGGGTGGGGGGAATGTATTCTACTCACAGTAGGAGGCTGATCAGTCAGGATGTCAGTGTGTGTCAGCTGGGCCAGATGATGCTGGAGGGTCTGAGACAGAGGGTGGACTTCCTAAGTTACATTTAACATGTCATTGAAATGTTGGGAGACAGAAGAATTGGAACAAACTTTCCTATTTTAATTGCCACTAAATGGCATTTTATGGTCAGTAGTAGGTGTTAGAGGAAAGAAAAGGGTTTCAATATCTTCATTTTGTTTTGTTTTCTGGAGAACTTCATTGCCTGCCTACTGTCAGCCACTTGATTCCAACAGCTTAGGGGTCAGAGCCTGAAAACGGTTGCGCTTCACCTCGGAGCGTGTCTTTCCATGATTGGTGGTTGGGTAAGATGGCATTTTCCACCTGCCATCTTCCCAAACTGAAATGTTGGCTTTTCTGAACCTCAGAAGTTGCTAAGATACTGTACGTCTTTGGCCACTTTCCAGGCTGTTTCCTTCCACACTCACAGCTTTGACGGAATATTTCCTTCCCATGATATCGTTACATAGGTGACGTGCCAAACCAAAGTTAGAGCCATTACATTTCCTTGAGTGAAGTTTTTCCTTGATTCGTCTGCTGTGCTGGAAGAAAAAAGTAAAATCAAAAAGCCCTATTAAATAGATGTGCCAAGAACTGAGGGGGGGAAAAAAAAGAAAAGTTTCTTCAACTTTTACATGTTCAGAATTGTCTCATAAGCATATTTTTGTTCCTTTCCGCTATTTAAAAATTGATAACCTAGAAAGAGAGTCAGGAAAGGGCTAGGAGTCGTTTGTGGCACAGAAGTGGCACCTACTGGTGAGCCTTGGCTTAAATTTGAAGTTTAGATTTGTGTGTGACCTTGACCAAAGTTATATCCTCCCAAGAAGACTTCCTAATGATTTTCTATGTCTGGAAGGGCAAACCCTCTTTAGATGTATAAATATTAAAAAGCACTTCTTAGGCATGAGGGCACCGGTTTCAGGGCTACAGAATGACTTTTTCAGCTTGTAATTAAAAACATGTACTGGGTAAGTAACCAGCAGCAGTGTTTGCTTGAAGGAGCAAATGATTTGAAACAGATTGGGTTGCACAGTGCAGTCGAGTGACCTGTGGGTAGATGCTCATACCTCTGATTTCCAGGAGCATCTACACGCCCCCCTCCCCCCAGGCTCTTCAAGCCACTGTGTTCTTAGCACCCACAGCCCACCTTTCCTTCTATATGTGGAGTTTTTGCTGTATCCTGCTATTGTAGGAAGACCACGGCTCCGTTGGTTAGAGTGTGCGCTTGAGGATCACAAGAGATCCCCGACCTGACTGCAGTGAGCAGGTAGAACAATCATGTTTTGAAGGGCTGCACAACTTTTTTTAAAAACAGAGGCTCCCCTACTTTTAGGAAACATTCTTTCCATTTTAAAGGCAGACCTCACAGGAGGATGCCAAGGGAACATAAATGATCAGGAACAAAGGTTTGTGACCCATCTAACTGAAAAAAAGTAGAAGGGAAGGGGCGGCTTCTGCCCCCTCATGAGAGGCAGCAGGCCCTTCTGTTCCTATTTTCATGTAATTTTCAAAACAATCCTATGTAGCAAGAAGGTACTACCACCTTTCCAGATGGGAAAACCAAGGCCTCGAGATTGTCTAATGTCATGTGACAACTTAGGGGTCCTCTTAGGCGTCTTTCTGACTCTAAAGTTCATATCTCACTCAACTTTTATGCTTGCTTATTCCTTCTTTTTTTATTCATTCATTCCCCAAATATTCATTAAGTCATACTCCTGAGACCCCGTGCTGCGGCTGGGAGTGCAGGGCTGAGAGGGCAGCCTGGAGCTCTGCTGTTCTGGGCTTACTCCCCACCATCCCTCTGAGGGTCTTCACATCCCACCTTGTCTCTGCTGGGAGGTTGGGGGGGGGGTTCCCTTTTAACCCCTACGGGAGGAGTTGACAAACTGCAAACATCAATAGTTATTAAATTGGTTCTGTCCCAAGTCTTCTTAAAAACAGTTTTCAATGAGTGTCAAGCCCTGAATGTCTCCCAAGTCCTTCTGAAAGAAATCAGAGCAGATTATAGTCTCATCGTCCAGCCACCCTCAGCCCCGGGACACTGTGGGGGGCTGTTTTCTTGCAAGGCCCACCTGGTTTTGTCCAACTCTTCAGCCTTCTACCACTTGGGTTAAGTCTTGCTTTGTGCATTTAAAATAAATGCCTGCCAGGCCTGGGTGTTGCATGATTAGGATATAATAATAGTGAAGGAAAACAGATTTGGGGGGGTCTAGTAGAAACACGCCATGAAATGAAGGGTTGTACCCAACTAGGGCAGGGAGCAATCGTTACAGAACAAGTTTAGAATTGTACCTAATTTTCTGAGATTGGGACCAGGTTAGGAAACAACCACAGGCACGTGGCTCACTCAATGGCATGGGTCAGCACACCTTGTCCCCCCGGCCTGCGCTCTGTGAAGCAGGGTGAAGCCTGCGCTCTGTGAAGCTAAACAGCCCACGCCCTGCTCCTCTGCCTTTAAGAAGTGGGAAAAGTTTGCTTGGCCATCACAGCTCAGGTAGTGAGGGACTTGGATTAGCTCCACAGTGCTCACTCCTGTCTGCATGTGGCCTAATAGAGTTGGTAGAGAGGGTTGTTTAGAGGCCCCAGTTCTGACAAGGAAAGCTTCTGTAATCTTGCCTTTGTTTAGAAATATGAACTTCGAAAGCCTGCTGCAGAGAGTGTCGGCAGCCACGCTGATCCGAGGCCTTGGGCAAATTCATTTGAATTGCTTTGAAATTGGATATTCAAAATTCAATAAAAATAAGCCGGCCTGATGGTACAGCTGCAGCCTTCCACCCATCCAGCTGGGTAAGCCGCAACGAGTTCCAGGCCGCAGACTAGCAAAGCCCGAGTGTGATGGGAAGACGAGCGCCCGAGCTGCCAGAGACGGAGCCCTGCCAGCACACTCCTGGGGCCCGGCTGGCTTTGGCACCAAGCAGCTCCTCTAGCCGGCCTGCCCAGGCAGGGATGTGGGGCCTACCTCAGTCGTGGCCAGGAGCCAGGGGGGAGGAATGCCTCAAGGGCAAATGGATGGGGTGTTGGAAAAACAATAAAATCACAACACTCCAGTTGTTTGGAGAGTGGCTGTACTTCCCAAATCCTCTGCCACAGATCCACCGCCATCAGACATGTAGACGGGTTTAATTAAATTGTATGCAGATGCAAGCAAACATCATAATTTGCCCTTGGACGGATGCTACTGCTTTTGCCTAGAAAGGGGGATATGACATCCTGGAGGGTGCTGTCTTGCCACCTGCCCTGGAAGGTCGGTCTTCATCATTTTCTGTCTGGAAAAGCTATCTGCCAGGGATTTCTAAGAGAAGGCCATTCTCTCTTTCTCCTAAGATTCAAGCTGTTTGATCTCCCTGCTTTGCAATGGATATCACAATTATGCATGAAAACCATGAAATACCTATGAGATATGTACAAGTCTAGAGGGAGATAGTCATACACATATGCGTTTATATACATAAATACATATGCATTTCTAGATGGATAGATAAATACACCGGCCTATAGATATAGAGTCCATATGTGACAAATGTGTCTTTCTCTCCCCAAGAAACCTCAGTCTTCACAAGTGAGCCCACCATACCCCACACATGAGTTCAGGATCTTTTCTTTGTTGGAAGCCGTGCACGTGTGAACCGCCTTGAGTCAGATTCCAGGAGAAATACATCCGTTAACCTTCTGATTGTAGCACTCCTGCCACCCACAGTACCATACCTAAAGAGGGGTAATTGGCTCTCCTGCGTGCAGGGACATTGTGAGCGGCCTGCTCCACTGGCCTGCCTTATATATCGCCAGCCACTCAAGGGCCAGCCATGAAATTTAATTTGGAGTTTTACAGACACATTCTGAATCCGAAATCTCAATAATAACTTTCCCTTTGCTCAGCCTTTTAACTGTGAAATTCAGTTGGGGAGTTTCGAAGCAGCAGGTAATGTCACAGCACTCCAGAGGGATTTTGCCAGAATTCTACTAAAGTGCTTGCAAGTGTCATTTCCATATTTAACTAATTTCAGTTTTTAATTAGCTCCATGTGAAAAATGAGAGTTCACGCTGAGCTCCTCTGTCAGCACAGACGCTTGTTTCCTTTCTAGGATCTCAGGACAATTAAGAAAAAAATAGTTGATGCTACAGTAAGTGTGATCATGCGTAGCTCTCTCAAGCCATAACACTGTTCACTGACAGTAAGGAAGGGGCACTGCCGGAGCCCACGCGCCAAGCTGGGAAAGAGCAGCTTAGAAGGGGTTTTGCGTGCAGATTTGTGAGTCCCCGACTCTGGAGATTCCTTAACTGCAGAAAGTATGCTCTTGTCCACAAATTCTCTAAGATGACCTCAGATGAGATCAGGTTTAGAAAGAACACTAGGAAATACGTAACTGCAAAGACGGCTTGCTCTAGGAAAAGGTTTCTTCCTTGTTCTTTCTGTGCTAAATTTCAGTATCCAGGGACTTAGAAGGTCATTGGATTTTGGACCCCTCAGGTCCTTGGTATGTGAAAGCGACTTCTTTATGATTTGAGTCTCTCAAAATGCAGTACGGAATGAAAATTTGTTAATCCCGCATTCAAAGTGTAAATTTACCACTTGGGACTAACATGCAAATGAAAAACTACATACTCTTCAAAAAAAAAATGTATTGAGAGGTTCTGTTTTGCATAAACTGAAAAATATTTGATGTGATCAGGTTTCTGAAACAATTTCAAGGAAGCCAAACAAACGCAAGCCCCGCATTTTATTTGCATAGCATCCATGCTAATGGCATTATTTGTTTAAAAGAAAAGATTCATTAAAAGTTTGGAAAATGGTTAAAGTGGAAAAGCATTTGACACTTCTCTTTAGTAGCAATTCTTAGAAATTGGTTTGGAAAGTAGAATCCTTTTTCTTTTCTTCATATATGTTTTAGTGTTGGGTAATTTTTCTCTGTTGACAATGGACATTAACAGAAGATGTGCTAGCAAGAACACTGACTCTCTCCAACAGAAATTGAGCATTGGAATCCAAGTAAGAAGAAGTCTCAAGTGCCAGGTTTATGTGGCTCGAATGGGGAGCAGAGTGGGATAGGGGTGGCGTTTTCCCATGTGTTCTCCTGTCTATCACTGGGGATGCGTTCCACAGACCAAACGCAACCTTAAGGATCAGCTGTGAGGTTAGGGGAGCAGGTGCCTGTGAGGTTGCCAGAAACACCACCTCCGAGACGTGTTGGTAAAAGTGGTAAGTGAAAAGATGCAGACAAATTTTTGAACATAAAAGGACCACCCAAAAGTTGTTTAAAATAACTGAGTCATAATGGCCAGCAGTAAAGTCTTAATTGGCCAGTGAGTTTTGAGATTGGAATTTGATCTCTTTGCTTGGAAGAACTCCAATCTGAGACCAGAGGGTGTAATACCCTCTTCTGGGCTATGATGGGGGCTCACCTGTAATGGGAAACTGAGAAAAACGCAGCTTCTAATTCAGTATTTGTGTGTGTGTGTGTTTTCAACTCTCCAGGGAAGATCATAGCTTGAAGCTCTTAGTGTTTTTTCCTATTCTCAGGTGTGACATCAAGTGAGCCACTTCTTGGCCTGCCAAATGACAGCTATAATCACAAGAAGCTTGTCCTTACAGAAGGCAGTTTGACCTGCCAGTGCCATGAAGCTGAGGACCCTTCCTGTAGTGCAAATAACAGGCAGAAACAGTGACCATCTCCACATTTATCCACTGGGGTGGGGATTAGCGATTAGCAATCCCAAAACAGGAGATTTCACAGAATGGTGGGAATGGCACACACTCGGGGGAAGCCACAGGAGCAGCAGAGAAAACCTTGACAAGGACTGTACTTTTAGAGATTATTGTGTATATTCTAGGCCTGATAACTAAGGGTGGAACTCAGTGTTTTTCAGCTGTTATCTCATGTCTGCCTAGCTCACTATTGAATACCCAGAACCCACCGCAGCAAATATAGATTTTATTTAGTGCTTTCCTTTTGCCAAGCATTGTGCTAAGGGCTATTCAAGGTTTATCTTGTTTAAACTGTTATGAGACTGGCACTATTTTTGTGTCCATTTTATAGGGAGGAAACTCTTGAATCTACAAACTTCTGCAGCACACTTAAATTATGTTGATCAAAAATAAAAGAGCAAAAAATATATATACTTATTGTGCTCTGAACTTCTTTCAAAAGTAATTTCATAATGATCTTTAATTTTCATGCTGCAGCATACCAGTTGAAAATCACTGATGTAAACCATTGCATTTGTCATCAATAGCACTTAAATAACACTTAGTAAGTCATTCAAGTATTCCTTAATTTACAAAACGAATATTTTCCAGTACAAAGTAAAAGAACAGGCTTTAGAGTCCAGACTCCCCAGAATCACATCTTACCTTTTCTGCTTACTAGCTTCCTGAGCACAGGTATATCACGTATGACTTAACCTCCCTGCTACTCAGTTTCCTCCCTATAAAATGGACACAAAAATAGTGCCAGTCTTATAACAGTTTAAACAAGATAATCCTTGAATAGCCCTTAGCACAATGCTTGGCAAAAGGAAAGCACTAAATAAAATCTATATTTGCTGCGGTGGGTTCTGGGTATTCAATAGTGAGCTAGGCAGACATAGGAACTGCCCTCCCAGAGTGCAGAGCAGCAGGCATAGACAGAACCAAGGAACACGACTCACTTCACAATCCTTCAAGGGTTCATCAGCCTTCCAATTTCTATATGAAACAAGAATATCAAATTAGGAGGAATGGGACCATCTCCGCATGAATAAACTAATTAGCTAAAGCCACTTATTAAAATGATAATCCCTCCACATGGACAAGGCAGTTGCTTGTGCACCTGCCAGGAAATTAGCTACACACACACACCCCCCCACACGTGCGCACGCGCACACACACAGATGCACACATGTGATGACCCAGCAGCACATTTCCCGGACTGTGGAGAGCTGAGTCACTCTCATCCAGTGAGACTGGGCTGCTGACTGTGGCATTAGCACAAGGCTATGGGGCAAGGACATTGAAGGTCAACTCTGAGATCATTGGCACTTCATTAGGACATCAGTTCTAAGTGCATAGGGCATCCCCAGAAGAAGAACGCCTTCCCCCTTAGTCCAAACATGCTATCCAGAGGCCTCTAGACCTGCAGTTCTCAACCTGTGGGTCACGACCCCCTTTCCCCCCCCCCTTTATTTTTTTTCCCTTTATTTTTTTTTAATTTTTTTTTTTATTAAGTCATAGCTGTGTACATTGATATGATCATGGGGCATCATACACTAGTTTCACAGACTGGTTGACACATTTATATCACACTGGTTAACATAGCCTTCCTGGCAATTTCACAGTTATTGTGTTAAGACATTTACATTC
>CAUYPK010138467.1:0-14891 GCA_963574355.1 Loris lydekkerianus
CATTTGTTAAATATAGAATATTTCCCCCAATTCATATTTTTGATAGGTTTATCAAATATCAGATGACAATAAGTGTTTGGGTTCATCTCTTGGTTCTCAATTCTGTTCCATACATCTACCTCTCTATTTTTGTGCCAATACCATGCTGTTTTGATCACTATAGATTTATAGTATAGTTTGAAGTCTGGTAGCATGAGTCCTCCTGATTTGTTTTTATTTCTGAATAATGTCTTGGCTATTTGAGGTTTTTTCTGGGTCCATATAAAATGAAGTGCTATTTTTTTCAGATCTTTATAGTATGATGGTGGTGCTTTGATAGGGATTGCATTAAATTTGTAAATTGCTTTGGGTAATATGGACATCTTAACAATGTTGATTCTTCCTAGTCATGAACATGGTATGTTTTTCCATTTGCTAACATCTTCAGCTATTTCTTTTCTCAGAGTTTCATAATTCTCTTTATAGAGATCTTTCACATCCTTGGTTAGGTAAATTCCCAAATATTTCATCTTCTTTGGCACAACTGTAAAGGAAATAGAGTCCTTGACTGTTTTTTCAGCTTGACTATTATTGGTATGTATAAAACATACTGATTTGTGAGTATTGATTTTATATCCTGAGGTGCTACTGTCTTGATCACTACTAAGAGTTTTGTGGTTGAGTCCCAGGGGTTTACAGGTATAAAATCATATCATCTGCGAATAGTGAAAGTTTGATCTCCTCTGACCCTATTTGTATACCCTTGAGTCTATCCTTTAAGGTAAGATGAGATTCTTGTATGCAGCAGATATCTGGCCTGAATTTTTGTATCCAGTCAGTCAACCTGTGCCTCTTAAGAGGATAGTTTAAACTGTTCACATGAATTGAGAGTATTGATAACCTTGGCAGTATTTGCAGTGTCAGGTTTTTCAAAAGTTCAGTGAACATTTTGAATCTTTTCAGCACTGTGGAAATTGGGTTTTGGTCAAGAATTTCAGAGTGAGTTTACTTTGGTGGTAGAACATTTGGTCATTATGGAGTATGGATCTGAGGATATTCTGAAGAGCTGGTTTGGTTATGGCAAATTTCTTCAATGTGTGTATGTCATTAAAGTATTTAATTTCACCTTCATAAATGAAGCTTGATTTAGCTGGATACAGGATCCTGGGCTGAAAGTTGTTTTGTTTTAGGAGATTAAAGGTTGATGACCATCCTCTTCTGTCTTGAAAAGTTTCAGCAGAAAGATATGGAGTCATTCTAATATTCTTCCCCTTGTAGGTTATGATTTTCTTGCATCTGGCTACTTGCAGGATTTTCTCCTTCATATTAACTTTGGTGAAGTTAATTACAATGTATCTAGAAGATGCTTTATTTGGGTTGAGTCATAACGGGGTTCTGAAACTGTCTGCTATCTGAATTTCAGTACCTCTTGCCATGCTTGGGAAGTTCTCCTTGATTATATCTTGGAATAGATACCTGTAGCTTTAGGAACATCCTCTTCAACTTCAGGAATTCCTGTAAGGCGAATGTTTGCTCTTTTGGAGTGGTCCCACAACTCTCTCAGGGAATGATCAATTTTTGTTCTCCACTTCTCTGCCTCTATGAGCATTTGAGAGTATTCAAAAGCTTTGTCTTCAATGTCAGAGATCCTTTCTTCTGCCTGTCCCATTCTCTTACTGAGGAATTCTACTGTATGTCTCAGATCTTTGAGGGCTGCAAAATCTTTGGCAATTTTGTCTTTGAATTCATTGAATTCTTGAGAAAACTTTTGAAATGCTCCTTGAATTTCTAATTCCATCTTTACCTCCAGCCTGTTAATCTTATTTGCAATCCAAATTCTGAATTAGATTTCTGACATCTCAGCCATTTGTTTT
The DNA here is from genome assembly GCA_963574355.1 of Loris lydekkerianus. NCBI lineage: Eukaryota > Metazoa > Chordata > Mammalia > Primates > Lorisidae > Loris > Loris lydekkerianus. The sequence goes on from CAUYPK010138467.1 coordinate 1,854, forward strand.
TGAATGGATCTTCTGTTGTGTCTCCTTTGTCATTCCCTGGGGAGTTGATTATTCATGTTGCCAGAGTTTTTATGCTGATTCTGCCCCATGATTATTTTTCACCATTTGGCTAGAGAAGCTGGCAAACTGAAGTTGAATTGAGGGCTCCTGGTGTTATAATTAACCAGCCCTTTACCAAAGAATTAGGACTGGTGATTATGGCTTTTCTTTTAGAGCTTTGCAAAGGTCCCATTCAGAACTACTGCCTGAAACTCTGGACACCTGCTTGGTGTGGAGGGGCTAGATGGCACTGACTGGTATTCAGCTAGTCTCTGTCCAATCCTGGTGAATCAGTGGCTTTGGGCTGAAATCTCAGTTATGGAGATATAGAAGCAACTAAGACACCCCGCCCCCTCACAGGTGACAACTGGAAAAGGAGAATCCCACATTCCCACAACAACCCAACCAGGATACAACCTTGTTGGGTCCCAGGTGATCAGTCCAGGTCAAGAATTCCAAACCAATTGTACCAGTTGGTTGACACAAATACCAATTAGGTGGGAGAGTTCAAAAGGTCTTCAGCATCTAGGCAGCAGGGGTTCACTGGCAGCTCAATTTGACCCCAATGGGAGGGACTATGGAGCTGCCACCACTGTTAGGGATAGCTCTGCCACTGTTGGGGGTGGTGCCCCTGGTCTGGGGTACTGCTGTCTGCAGGTCACAGGAGCTGCTTACCCCCAGCCTTGGCTGCAAGAGCCAGGCAGGAAGCTGGAGGGCAGAGTCCCCTTCCTCAGGGGTTTCAGGAATTGCAGGAGCCAGACAGGAGTCACTGGGCACGGGCCCTGGGTCACAGGAGCCAGACTGGGAGCCAGAGTGCCAAGTCACTGGCTGTGGGCCATACAGGTCTCAGGCGCTGGGCTGGAGTAACCCGATCCTGGCTACAGGTCTCAGAAGCTGGCTAGGAGTCACCAGGTAGGAGTCACTAGGTCACAGGAGCCAGGTGGGAGTTGCTGCCATGGCCACCAGTCACAGAAGCCCAGCAGGGAGCCAAGCCACTCACTACGGGCTGCTGATCCAGGGAGCTGGTGGGCCACACTCCCCAGTGGTCAGTAGCATGGGACCCAAGCTATGCTCTTTCCAACACAGGATAGGTCTCTCTCCCCTTGTGACTCCCCACCTCTATTAAAGTTATAGTTTCAGTGGCAACTGTCCCACAGCTCATGAGATGCCCCACCCTAGCAAAAATCTGCCAAACACTCTAGATTTTGCAGGTGGGAGACTGCCAAGAGAGGGGGGAGGGGTGGAGTGGGAGTTCAGGAAGGTAGGGAGAATATTAAATCAACTTTTGGCCCAGGCAAGAGACTGCCTGGGCTTGCAGCAGCATCTCTCCTTGGAGGGAGCCCCAGCCCTCAGTCTTTCTCTCCCCTTTGGTGAAACAAAAGGTCCTCTTTTGTCTGCTTGCCTCAAGCCACTTTCCTGGGGGAGGGATGGGAAGGATTCCTGTCCTCTTTGGGATGGGTTTTGTACCTGAAATTTGTTTCCTTGGAGTCCCAGCTTATTGCAGCAGGGGTGATGCAAACCTATTGATCCTCTCTCCCAGCTCAGTTCCCAATCTTCTGCTTTATTGGGTTATTTCTGGCTATTCTTTTCTCTCTCTAGACAGGAGCCTCTGCTGAAAACTGGCTTCAGTTGGCTATCTTACCTCTCATATGTCTTATAGTAGTATTCTCTAGAGACAAACTCTCTTGGGATTTATTAGTCTGAAAATACATTTATTTTGACTTGACTTTTGAGTATATTTTTCCATGTATAAAATTTTAGGTTGACAATATTTTTCTTTCATCTCTTTAAGGATGTTAAAGCATTATATTCTGACTTCCATAGTTTCTATTGAAAAGTCAGTTGTTAGTCTTGTTACTTTAAAAGTAACATCCTCCACCCACACTTTGGAACCTTTCAGATTTTTTCTTTGCCTTTGATTTCCAGCACTTTGAATATGATGCACCTATATTTAGTTTTCATTGTTTTTATCCTTTTTGGTATTCCTTGTTCTTGGATCTGTGAGTTGATACATTTTATCAGTTTTAGAAAATTCTCTGTTACCATCTCTATAAGAATTTTTTCTTCTCCAGTCTCTCTTTTCTCTTGTTCTCAAACTTCAGGTACACGTATATAAGATCTTTTGACTTATGTACTTAGATCTCTTCTATTTGGCTCATTCTCTCTTTGTGTCTCAGTTTGGGCATTTTTAGCAACTGATCCTGTCTTTGATTTAAATATACTAGGTCCCATGTGCTATTAAACTCATTTAATAAATTCTAAAGATTAGATGTCATATTTTCCAATTCTAGAATGACATTTAGGTTTTTAAAAGCCATTTCAATTTTCTGTTGAAGCTCTTATTTTTTAATCCATATCTAGTTTCTTTATTTTCCTTAGTATTATAATATTAATTAAATTTAAAGTTGTTTCTTCTGCTGATTCCCACCTTTGAATCATCTTTGTGCCTCCTCCTGTTGTTTTTTTCTTCACTCTTGATTATAAATTATATTTTCAATTCTTTTCTCATTTTAGTAATTTTGAATTGTTAAAAACAACCCCAAACAAAACAAAACAAAGCAAAGATCAGAATGTTCAGATGAAATCTCTACCAGCAATTGTCCCTCCTTTCCTGTGATGGGCAGACGGGCAAAGATTATGCTAGGTATGAGGTTGTGTTGCAGTTTTTAACAAGTCTCAGTTCACTTCGTCTTTGTCACTATTTTTTCAGAGGTCGCTTTTGGCTTTTAATGGGAAGTCTAGAAGTTCCCCGTCTCCTCAGGTCTAAAAGTTCTGTTTTTCAGAGGTTTTGAGCTTACCTCTTAGGCATTTGCAGTTTTTGAGCACAGGTTCAAAATTTGACACATGGTTTAAGAGGAAGAACTGTTTTACATTTATTGCAAACCATTATTTCTAGTAAGATTTTGTCTTTTAAGCACTGTAACTTATAGGAGGCTTTGTTTTGTCTTTCTGGTTCAGCATCCTTAAGCCTACCATGCCACCCCAAAACATATGGGAATGAGCCTTGCATTTTGTACTTTTCTACTTTCTAGCCCTTTATGCCAGTCCCATACATTCACCAAAAGTTCTTCTGGTTTCTCTTTCACTCATTAAAATCCTGTTTGGCTCTAATCTAATTTTTAGCCTGTACCAACCATGAGAAAATGCTCCTTGAGGAGCAAACAACTGGTGATTATAAGCTCACTTTGGAATTTGAGTTTATCCAATTCTCTTTGCTTCTACAGATATTTGGTATCTTTAATGATGTTTTCAATTCACCTGTTTTTTTCTTGTTGCTGCAGTGTTGATGTTAGCCTATTTGTAATCATCTACATTTTATCCATAAATGAAATAATTCTCTCTCAGATGTATAAAGGATCAGAAGTTTTCGAGCTGGGACATACTTTACCATTTACTAGCATAGCTACCTCATTGGACAAATGCAAAAACATGGTCTCAGAATAGTGAAGAAATATATTGAAAGTCAAAAACCAATAAGGCTTGAGGTAAACCTTAAAATGTGTCTCCTGATTCCATGTCTAATATTCAAGAGGACAAGAAGGAAAGAAAGAGAGAGAATATGTTATGGAAATGATTCCACCTTCAACAGAGAGAAATTATGGACTTCTTCCTCCCATTCTGGAGTTCAGAGGTGATCTGCCTTCAGAGATTCATTTGGAAAATGAAGACGGAGGTCTTTTGAGTCAATCATTAAATTTAACACCTATTTATTTTTTCCCCTTACTTTGCTTGAAAACAGGACTTATAATAAAATGGTTTTTCAATGTTAAGAACTCCTCTGGGGAAGGCTATAGGTGAAGGAAATAGGGTGGTAGCATACAGGGAAAGAAAGACCAATATTAGAAATACAAGAATCTTATCCTTGGCATGGGAATATTGGCAGCTGATGGAATTTCAGAGATCAGGTGTTGTAGGCTCATAAATTACTCCATTCAAGAGAGCAACTGAGAAAAAGACTGGGCCCATGTCCTTTGAAAACATAAAAGTAAGTGTTTTTATCCTTTTCAAGAGGAAGAGTTTATCACTGTCACTTTTCCCCCCCTCTATAATTGTTGAGCTAGTCCAGAGTGTCAGAGGGAGGGATGAGAAAGTGCAAGATTAATGACAAGATGGACCTCTGGAAGAGAGAGAGGAAAGACAAATCCCTCCCCAAGATGCCTCTCACCTTCCCCATCAACACACCCAGCTACGGCAATCAACCCTCACCTCTTACACAGGGAAAGAAAAACCATTTGAATTTGCTGAAAGTCAAAATCTTGAGAAGATACTTTAAAATAAATGTGATTTTAATATTTAATCTTTAGTATGATAGTAGTATATTTATTTAATATATGTGGTAATTTGTCTTGCTATTGATTGAAATCTTGTGTCTCTACTCGGGCCTAGGAGAGAGGTTGCTAAGCAATTTAACAATGTAAACAAGTAAGGGGGGGGGTGTTCAGCATCAGTGGGAAGCAGTGTGTTCTTGTGTTGTTCTTAGAAGAACAAACTGAACAAACTGTATTTAAGGATATTATCACATTATTGTCTACATGCAAATGTGTGCTTATTTGTAAATGAATCATCTCTTTATTAAGGGAAGATATCTATTTATCATCCTTCTAGCAATTCCAGTAATAAAACAAACTCCATTTCTTTAAAATTATGCACTATTGATGACAGCTAATGTTTCTGGGCTACTTACTACTATGATCCAGGCACTCAAATACTCTATGAGCAAAGTAAAAGCTATTGCATTTAATCTTTACAATAGTTTCACAAGGTAGTTACTGCTATTATCCTCCTTTTTAACAAGTGAGGAAACTGGGACTTAGCAAGGTTAATTTGCCCAAAGACATATAATAAAGGATAGAGTTCAGTTCAATTTGATTAAAATCCCATTTGCTAATAATTTTGCCTCATTGAAATGGTCCTTTAAGGGCTCCAAACGAGTGGCGCCAAGCTTTCTGTTGGAGTGATGCTCAACCCAGTGGATTTGGTTTCTAAATAATTCAATTCTTTCTTTCTGTTCTACTCAGCCAGTTCCCTTGGTGACCATTCTTCTCCTTCAGTCAATGGTGGTCAAGCTGCATTGCCTGAAGAATAAAAAAGGGCAATGAACATTTTGGGGGAAGCAAGACTGATTCAGTATCTTCTTTATACATGCAGCAGCCTTCTTTCTGGGGTCTAGCATATTGCCTCATTAATTGCATGGCCTCAGGCAACTAAATTTGTAATTCTCATCTGTGCAAATGGAATATTACCAACCTTTTAAGGTCTAGGGAAATGAAATACAGTATATAAGGTACCTAGTTCAATGCAGACACATGATAATATTTGTTGAATATTAGTTTCTTCCCTTGGCTGCTCCTATCTTTAATGCATCCTTACAGTATATCATCAAAGTCAGTCCTTTGGGAGATTTTGGAGTACCTTGTTGATGTCTAGACTTTGCATATGACTCAGGGAATTTTGTGAAATGACTAAATAAAGACATCTTTGGTCAAACAATCATCCACTTCCTACTTGATATGTCCTCATAATCTGAGCATTTGCCTTGGAAGTTGTCCTCCACTCTACATACCACCCAATTCTCCCTGGTGGCATAAAGGTTTCCTGCTCTCCACTATGCCTTGCCCTACTACCAACAAAGAAGTCCCATGATAACATACCCAAGAAGAATTCAGGACCCCTTTTTATATGTGGAGCCATCTGGAGTTGAACAGCTCTCGAATGGGGGGTGTTTTTTTCCTGCTGTAATAAATTTGTCTTTATGACAAACTCATGCCGCTGGCCTCCAGGTGGAGCTGCATGAAAGAAAGAGAAAGGAAAAGAGAAAAACTAGGTTGAGGTCCCAGAGAAGTAAATGGTCTGAGAAAAACACAATGAAGCACAAAGATGGTGTGTGGTTCTTAGAGGATTTGCTGGAAAGAGAAGTGTTGTGCAAACAGATTCAGCCAGTTTAATCCCCCAGGGATCTGAAGACACTGCCATGGTGCTCGGTCAGCTCAGGGTCTGATGCAAGAGAAATGAGACGTGGTCCCCGGGGAGCTCACAGTCTTTGGGGGTGGGAGCACAGAGATGCAGAGGATGGACATCAAAAGGCCACGTGGAATTTGGTGATAAAGCTGGGATGCAGTGCAGGTCCTGGTTTGGGAGATGAGAGAAAAGCTATTTTGTGTGTGTGTGTGCATATAGTTATATTCAAGGCCCTAAGTTTGATGGGTGAAATAAATTATCTCATTTAATTTACTCCTAAAAGCCATCCTTTGACATGAGCCTCTTTCGGAAGGCCTGAGCCACTTGCTCTATAACTGAGCCCTCTTAATTCTTCTATGTCTCAGTTTCCTTATGTGACAAATGGACATATGGCATGCAATCCTGTATTTAATTCAAATTGTTTTGGGGGGATCCTTTGCTTGTATCCTCTTCTATGTCAATCTGCCCTTCTCCTTATCCCCTAGTAATTGGGCATCTCTGTGCTCTAACCACGTGATCCTGTTCCAATGGAGGCTGCTCAGACCAGTGTGGACATTTGACCTCAATTAAGGGAGGGGTGGAAGGAGATAGTGGCAGATCCCAGAGATGTGTCAATTTTATCTGTCCGAAAGCCCAATTTTGTCAGTTTTCCAGGATTTCCAGTGAGACTGTGCTACAACCTTTCAAAAATCTCTCCCCTCCTCCTGTTTTCTTAGCCTGATGTTACCTGTAACCGATAGATCCCTGGCTAGAGCAAATGTTTTCTTCACAGCATTGAGAGGAACCCACAGGATAAGATAAATTAGTAAGGGAGAGATGGATGAGACCATAGCTATTTATCTCAGTGAGCAAAGTAGTAATTTGACTTTTATAATTGGGTCCCAAGATTTTCAGTTTATGAAATATTTCATTCTGTCAAAAGAAAGATATCCACAAATTTCACTTTTGTTGCCATAGGGAAAGTGGCTGATGGTCATGTCAAACTGAAGACACAGCCCCCAGGTTCTCTGTCTTTGGGAAGGAGTGGCTTCAGCCTGGTCATCAGGTAACTACTTTAAATTAGGTTTCCACTAATTTAAAGAGCCGACAGTACTGTATATAGACTGGCTGAAGGATGCTGCAATCCACATGTGTGTGAAGGTTGTGAGAAAAATGTGCAGCTTCAGCTCCAACAGGTTTGCGAAGAACCCATCTTATTTGATTTAATTGCATTAACTGTCCAGTGTCACTGAAAATAGGCCAAGCAGTTGTATATAAACACAGCCCTAGAATACAAAGCCGGTTCTTTAAAACAAATAAGCAAATGGCACACTGGGCATTTTAATACTGAGTTATTTAGCATCACAGATTCTTTGCCTTTGGGCTGATGATTTAGTAGGCTTGAAGAGGCTGGCAGAAACAGGGTACTTTCTGCTGCTTTACTTATCACAGACCTCAGGGGACCCAGCCTTCCTTTATTTCTTGATAATTTCAATCTTCTTGAGTTAGGGTGGAGCCCCTTGGAGCTGCCTCCCCTCCCTGACCCTCCCTGTGCAGCCTAGCTTTGCTCCTTTCCCTGAGGCTCACACTGTTTCTTGCATTCTCTACCTCATCCAGGCAGCAGAGAAAGCAATATTTTTGTTAGTGAGTTTTTTTCCTGGGGCTGCTTTATTACTTAACTGAGACCATGTAAATCACCCGGTCATGGGGTGGCCGTTAGGTGAACCTCATTCTGTCTGTGGTGCAAAGACAGTCAGTATATTTTCCTGCTACTTTTGGCTACTCTTCCCTTTTTGGCTTTTGCCTACTGGGATCAGTTAGAATTCTTTGAAGTACATTTTGTTGGCATTATTAGCACTTGCCACACCAAGAAGCTGCAGGTCAATGCTTACTTTCTGTGGGAGAATTTTGCAACAGGTTCATGGGAAAGGATCTGGGGCCTTTAATCTACATGCTGTGATGGCTTTAATCTACATGATTTCTCGGGAGAAAATGCCAACGTCCTGATTTGTGCTTGGTGTCCTTTGCCAACCAGCATTATTGGGAAAAGAAACTGCACATAATCCCATGTTGGTGGATTCCACTGCAGATACCAGCCAGAAATTTCTTTTTAGAGCAGCCCTCTGAGTTGTTTAGGGTGGGGAGGGGGTTGGCACTTTCCCAGTTGCCCATTCCATGTATTAGACTCTGGGTGGCAAAGGTCAGGTAGGGTCTACCCAGGCCACATATCTACAATTATGTCTAGATAGATTAAACTGAGACTTGATGAATTCAACAATAAATGTGCACGCACACCAATGCCGTGCATGATAAACACATGAAGCATAAGATAATAGCAAACATTTATCAAGTACTTATCATATACCAGCATGCGTCCTATCTCATCTTTTCCTCTAAGCAACTCTATAGGGGTATACCAACAGCTAAGCTTTATTAAGCTCTCACTCGGTGCCAGAAGCTATTCAACTCCCATTCATGCACTAACTTACTTATTTAATTCTCCCGATAACCCCATGTTGTGGGTACAAATTTTCAACCTATTTTATAAATGAAGAAACAGATCTTTAAACACATTTTATATAAATGAGTAAACATTTTGTAATGGGAGTACACAGAGAAGCTACTTAGCCTGCCCCAGGACATGTAGCTGGCCATTGGTAGAGCTGTCATTCAAATTCAGCAGTCTGATTTCCAATCTCATGTGATAAACTACAACTGTTTCCTCAAAGAACACATAGTGGATATGGATCAATGAAAACCTCCAGTTCCTTCTGTGATTAAGGGAATTGTTACTGTTTGCCTGTGGGCAGGACTTCTTTGCGGACAGATTCTGCTGGTTCTCCCTGCCGATCCTCCCAAGGGCCACCTGTCCTGGTATGATGGCAGCTCCTTATGGAGCTGTTGTACTATCTGGAGATTATAATTCCCTATCTCTACTAATGTAATTTTTCAGATTTCCTTTTTAATATAATCTTTGTCTGCTGATTTCTATGGAGATTGGCTCCCCCAGTACTGTCTGCACAATACCTGTCTCTAATTGCCTAGAAATGCCTCTCTCTGGGTTTGTTTACATGGCACTGTGACTTTGTCTGCTCAGAACTGTGCCCTCTGTGCCCTGTGTTCCTCTCCTCTATTAGCATTCTCGCCACATTAAGGCTGTGAAAAGAGCCATATTTCCCTGCATTTGCTAGAAAGAAACATTTTAATATAGGTGTTTCGGCTGAAAAGTGAATGTCCCAATGGGCAACTCTATGATACAATTAAAGAGATTTAGCGCCAGTAAAAATGGCTCCAGAGTATTCTGGTTTGTTTTAAGCATTTCATACCCAGTATCAAGGAGGTTACATGAGAAATAGGGGTCCTGTTTTTTATGTTGAGACAGAGTGGGCAAGAGAAATGAACACATGCTTTAGAGTCATTCAAGGCAGGGTTTGCGTGAGTTCTAGCACGTGCCAACTATGTGGCCTTACACACTTGCTGGACCTCTTGGAGTGTTGTGCTTCCACAAAACAATGATAATAATACCTCAAAGAACTTTTTGAAGATCAAAAGAGATAGTAATGAGGCATTCCTTGTGTACACTAAGTATGCAATTGTTTTACTTTTCTTTCATCAAATTTCCTGTTCTGCCAACATTTGGTTTTTACACTTAAACTTCTCTGAAACTCATTTTCCACATTTTCCAAATAAGGTATGAGGATCGGTCGACCACCAAGACTTCTTCCAGCCCTAAGTGTTTCCTATTATGCATCCGTCTTCCTAGATGTGCTAAGTGTTTTCCTTCTGTCATCTCATGTGACGTTCTTAACAACCCTTTGGGTTAGGTTCTGTTATAGCTCATATTTTACAGATGAGGGAACAGACTCAGAAAGAATGAGTAAGTGGCTCAGGGTTACCTGATTAGCCATGGGCTTGGGAGTGAGGATTTGACTCAGAGTCTGCGCACCCAATCAGTGCACTGGACTGCAGGACACAGAGCCACACCTGCAGGTCCTGGAAGAATGACTGATTGGCAGCAGCTGTCAATACATCACCTGGGCTATGATGTGTTGGGATGTGTAGGTCAGTGATGGCACAAATCCAGGATGATGCTTTAAACATGACATGGGCAGAGGACAAGGACTTCCTGACTTCCTGACAGATTGGCTGGCAGAGAATTCTCCAGTTACTTCGCTAACCTGGACTGACACATGTACGGGTGAGTGTTATGACTGAATTGACTGCTGAACAAAATAGCTGGCTAGCATGTCTTTGGCACTCTGGTGACATCAGGGCATCTGTTCATAGGAGCTCTGTTTTCTGTGTTTTTTGTTTTTTTTGAAACAGAGTCTCAATATATCCCCTCGGTAGAGTGCAGTGGCATCACAGCTCACAGCAACCTCAAACTCTGATTCTCTTGCCTCAGCCTCCCAAAGAGCTGGGTAGCTGGCCCGGGCTGGGTTTGAACCCACCAACTCCCGACTGGCCCCCCATGTAGGCGGCTGGCACCGTAGCCGCTGTGCTACGGTTGCTGAGCCTATAGCAGCCTTATTTTCTTATCTTATTTCTTACCTCTAACAAGCCGTTGGTTTAGATCCAGCTAGCCAAACTAGTTAGAATTTTGTCTCAAATAAGAGTGAGCATGCACTGAGGGAGTGCTTGAACAGCTTTCAGGCAAGTGGAAAAAGCTTGGAGGTTGTGACATTTCAGTGTCATCAGAGAAATGGAAAAGCCATTCAAAATAATTTGAAGCCTATCAAATGTTTATGCTAATTTGCATACATAAATATATAGATGTTTATGTCTGCTCCACCCACATTTGGCTCCACTTAAATGTTCCATTCCTTATTGGCTGATCTCAAGTGCAAATTCAAACTTGGGTAGCAGTTATTATATATTCAACTTTCCCATGTAAATTACCTAAAACACCATGTACAGATTCCTGGTAAACTTACTGGCATACCTCTCAGGAAACCACAATTGACTTTACAATTATCAGCTGGTAAAAAGCTGGTAACATTTTTATAGTTAAAAAACGTTTATGTAAACTTTTTTTTTCCTCTTGAAGATATTTTGAGTTATAGTTTAACAGTATTATAGATACACTCAGGTGCCTAAGTGAGTCTAATGTGCTATTTTCTTTAACTTAATTGAATAAAACTTGACCCGCTAGTGGTGTTTTAGACCCAATTGAATTTTATTTTACTTTAATACCTTAACAAACACTAGGAAAGTTGTACTATAAGATTTTGAGTGGCAGCCAACACCTTTTGTCAAAGAAATTCTAACTACTTCTCAAACATTAATTAAACTCTACCACATTGTAGCCTAGTTATAGTCCGGATTTTTTCTTTTTCTTAAAAAAAAAAGATCAATGCAAGCAAGCAGGGGACAGATTTACAAGGCAGTGGAAAATGAAAACTTCTGAAGAAAACAGATTTGAGTTCTCCAGCACCAAGGGCATCTACTCCCTTTTAATAAAAATGATATTGCCAGTTCCTGATCACATTCAGCTGCTCTTATTCTTATGTATAGAGCTGTTGATTAAATCTTCTTTTGTACAAGTTTTTTTTCTTATTGGCACTGGAAGAAACATTTGCTTCTTTTTTTTATTGCAATCGGACACGGTAGGACTATGGCCTACAGGGAAGCTTTCACAGTTTCCAAGATGACAAGGAAATTGGAAACTTTCCTAGGGTCATGCCTTTACCCTGCTCCACTGAGAAAGGAAGGACTTTTAGCCAGGTTGAATCCCTTGGAAGTAGTGGGATCTGTGGAACGAGAGTTGGAGAGCCCAGACCTGGCTTGTAGCTTTGAATTGTACCTGAAGGTTATTCAAAAAACCAAAAAACACCTGGCACAGGGATTGAGCTGCTCTGGCTGCTCTTCCTATGATCATTCACTTCTCCAAACCCTCTCTCCAAAAGAAGGCTAAATTGCTAAACTTAAAATTGCAGAGTTCTTCCTCTCAAAGTCTCTGTCTCACCCAAGCACGGACTCTTTCCAATCCAGTTTTCTGCTATTCTGTTTACTTCCCAGCTCTTATTTATTTTGGGCAGAAAGAGATTGGTGGATTACTTGTAATTATCCTCTAGTTTGAAAAGAGAAAAACATAAATATGAGCTCACCTAATGATTTTTAAATCTATTTTAGGTTACATAATATAATTAAAGTGCTTTTATTTTGGTTTATAAACAAAAAACATCGATATAGATGAGGTTCAACATAGGATCAGAGAAGTTGGCTGCCAGTTTTCTAGCATTTTCAACCACCCTTGAGTCTGATTTTATGGCTCCAATCCTCATCTCCCTTGCTACATCAAACCATGCCTCCTGGTGTCTTACAGTTCTCATGCATTCAATATTTTGACTGTATCTTCTTTACCTGTTATTATTTTTGCATCTAGACCAATCTTATGGCCATATAAGTGTTAGTTCTTGCTATCATTATTGTTATCAGTATCTTAAAAGGGATAGGCCTTTATCAACAATCTTAAAGAATCAGGTACTATGTACAACAACAATAAAAATAACTGTGATTTGGCTCAGCACCTGTAGCTCAGCAGGTAGGGCGCCAGCCACATACACTGGAGGTGGAGGGTTCAAACCCAGCCCAGGCCTGCCAAACAACAATGACAACTACAACCAAAAAAAAAAAAAATTAGCCAGGCATTGTAGCAGGTGCCTATAGTACCAGTTACTTGGGAGGCTGAGGCAAGACAATTGCTTAAGCCCAAGAGTTTGAGGTTGCTGTGAGTTATGACGCCATAGCACTCTACTGAGGGCAACATAGTGAGACTCTGTCTCAAAAAAAAAAATACTGATTTTAAAAGCACATTTATAATCATTATGTCTAGGATTCATTTCTTCATTTGCTCATTTATTCACTCATTCAAAAAAGAGACTTCCGATTCCATATAAAATGAAGTACTGTATAAGCCGGCCCCCTTAATTTTACCCTAGAAACTGGGAAAACTTAGTGACTCGAGTATAAGCCAAGGTGGAAAATGCAGCAGCCACTGGTAAATTTCAAAAATAAAAATATATACCCAAAACAATTACAATAATTGAGGAATCAGTAGGT
>CAUYPK010138469.1:0-53911 GCA_963574355.1 Loris lydekkerianus
GAGGGAGGGAGGGAGAGAGAGGGAGAGAGAGGGGAGAGAGAGAGAGAGAGGGAGAGAGAGGGAGAGAGAGAGGGAGAGGGAGAGAGAGGGAGAGAGGGAGAGAGAGAGGGAGAGGGAGAGAGGGACAGAGGGAGAGAGAGAGGGAGAGAGGGAGAGAGAGAGAGAGAGGGAGAGGGAGAGAGAGAGGGAGAGGGAGAGAGAGAGGGACAGAAAGGGAGAGAGAGGGAGAGGAAGAGAGAGGGAGAGAGAGAGAGAGAGAGGGAGAGAAAAGAAGCAGCAAAGAAGAATGAGATGGGTAATCAGAAAATTAAAGACAAAACCCAGGAAAATGGAGACACAGAGATCAAAGGAAAAGGGGGTTCCAAGAAGGGGAACAGAAACACTGAACTCATCGTCTGTCTTTTCAGACAAGGTGCTAAAGGCTAAAGGAGCAGGGAAGTGTGAAAGAGTTACCAAAATGGTAAATGGTGAAACTCTGCAGCCAGGTAGGAGATAATCTCTGACAATCTGCCTCTGCCCTTTGCCTCAGTTGAGAGTCCAGCCTGTAAGAGGCCAGCCCTGGAATTGCCAGGTCCCTCCCGGTCTGCAGTCCCAGCAGATGGGCTAGCAGGGAAGGGGTGGCGACAGCTACCGAGGGCCTACACAAATGCCCCGTGATTCCAGAACCTCAGACAGAATTTCCAAAGTTGAGATGTTCCTAAGCCCCCATTAGGCCATACGGGGTCACATCCCCCGACCCAATGCCGCGTGGCCTCCAGGGAAATACTCACTCTTGGTCACGCTGGACCAGACTGGGCTGGTATTTGTACTTGAAGAAGAAAAAGAAGAGAGAGAATAAACACAAGAAATCTTTTTTACAAGAAGGCAGGGTGGGAGAGTAGGAGGAGTGTTTCAAAAGCTTTTCTAAGTTTAATTATATGTCATTTTCTAATTGTATTTCATAATTGTGTAATTATCCCCAAGTATTTTTCTTTAAGTAATAGATCTAGTAATTACATACTAATTGAATGGGTAATTTCATCATTAGAATAGGTAAATATATAATAGTATGAAGATAAGGTAATTAAAATTCCAAGGATGATTCTACTATAAAAACCTGTGACATGTTCCTGCTTCTGTCCCAGGATTCTCTGCTCCATTAGGCTCTGAAATTCCACCTGGACAGGAGAGATAATCCCCAGGGCCTAGGGAATGTGTAATGAGGCCGCACATTACCAGCAGACATGGCCATCAGGCAGCTTCCTCTCCACAATCTTTCCCAGAATGCTTCCCTAGCGTTTACCACTTTCACACTCTTCTCCATGAGGAAGGAGACTTGAGTGGCAGAACAGCTGGATATGAGCTGCCTAACCCCACACCCCACCTCCTAATGCAGGGCTCTGAGAGGGGGGGAGTGGCCATGAAGCCAGAGTCAGCTGATGCACTAAGAAAACAGTATAAATCTTTCCCTTAACCTCAGAGCAGCCGTGATGCCCACGGCCACCCACAGGTCAGTATGCGAGGCTTCCTTCATGAGCACAGGCTGACATTGTCAGGGAGACTCACTGATCAGGGTCACTGTGCAAAAGGTTTCAGCCATCTGAATGACCCCAAACCAGAGGCAGAGGATCAGCCCCAGCTGCCCTCTTCCTGCCCCTAATCTGTGAAAAGTCCTCCCTCTCTGACCCAACGTTGCTCAGGCTCCTCTGATCCTTCCCCCCATCCTTAGAATCCTGTATTGGGACTCCCCTACCCTGGGTATCTAACCAAGTTCCTCTTAGGAATTTTTCACCTACTTCCTTACCCTGTCTATTGGCTTTATATATCCTCGCTCGTCCCTGTTATATTTGGAGTTGAGTTCACTGTCTCTCCCCTACTGTAAATAGTTTTGACCTCTATTGCAGTACTCTTAAATAAAGTCTTTTATTCCATTTTTCTTTTTTTCCATCTGGTGCATTTTTTTTTCTTCCCAGGGACACGGACCATGAGTGGACATATCCAACCTGAGATGACACCCCTGGCTTCACCTATAGGGTTACAGGTGTCCTCCTGGGTAAACTCCTGATGCTAAGAAAGCAGAGATGAAGGGGACATTTATCCAGACATTGGCAACAGAAAAGAAAAATTAAGGAGAGGTGTCCTGGGGTGACTCGGAGCTCAACTAAAGCCTGAAGGAAGAGCAGAAGATGGGCATGGAAGAGAGATCAAAGTGGAGGAGAGTGTGAGGGAGCAGGCACAACAGACGGGCTGGGTCAGAACAGGTCCTGTTCAACAGGGTGTAGACCATGAAGAAAACAGGACAGACAAGGCTGGTGAGAGGTTTAGGGGTGGAGTCAGGGTGAGGATCTTCAAGAAGGGGAGGCCAGTCCCTGGTCTCAGGAAAGGCTTTATTAGAAAAGAGCAGAGTGGAGTCTGACCAAGAGTCAGCCCCCTGATCACAGTTTCCAGAGGCTTTTATTGTAGGTTGTGAGAGATGAGGGAAGTCATCTTTTTCTGCAGAGTGAATGGTTGCTGTGTCAAGGACCGATCTTAGAATTACTCCCTCCTGCAGAAGCATTAATCTTCACACCAGGTTCTTATCTTTATTGTCAGCCAGGACCAGGGTAGGAGATTGCTTGTTCTGATGTTTCCCAGTAACACTGGCCTTGAAGCATTCCAGGAGTGTGGGGAGGGGATTGCTGTGATCATGCCATTTGGTCTCTGACCTGATTTCTGTCACTTGCAGTCCTGCCAAGATGGCTGTACTCTTGTCAGGGTCGTGAGGAATTCTTCCCCACAGCTGAAGGAGCTGAGCCAAAAAGCCTTATAACCGTCCTCAAAATTCAGACTCTCCTAAGGATGACTTCTTTTTTTTACTAATTTGGAAATGATATAAGTCTAGATATGTGGAAAGATGGACAGATTGATGGATTGATGGATTGAGGGTAGACAGGAGGATCTTAGATATCACAGCTGGGCCTGAGGTAAAACTATAATCTGGGTTATGATATTAGTTGAACTTCCAATTCTTTAGACCCAGAAGGTCAGGACTAGCAAGGCAGAAACTAGTACCCAAGCAAGTCCCAGTGTTCTTTCTACTCTGCATGCTTCTCCTAGGGAAAGTGAGGGTTCCCTTGTCCATCCAACAATTCTTACCTGCACTAGTCACTGAGACACATACATTCCAAATGCCTCATATGATACAATGGTACCAAAGGCCCTAGACTTCCAAGTCCCAGAAGAAGGACCTCTCTAAGATAACAAACTTGTAAACTAAAAATAAAATCCTAAGCTCCCTGCTGACTTAACAGACCCCTTTCTTGGCCAAAGGGATTCCAGAAAAAAATCCTTAAAAATGAGTTCTCAGCCATGAAGGGAAGGGAAGTCAGACATACCTCTCTTTTGGAGTTTAGCCTTATTGTAAACAGGACCGAACACCGTGCAGGAAAAGGTTAATTCATGCCTTACAAACCATAATATCTCATCAAATGTATTTTTTTAATTAAAACGATATGATGTGTCTTGTTTTTTAACCTCTGCCATAGCCTCACGTGACAGATAGCTGGCCCCTTTATCTCAGTTTAAGAATTTCTTTCTTCTGACTCCAAATCTTTATACCATAGTTTACTTCTTTAACTGATTACAGATAAAAGAATCTCTGAACCCATCTACAACCTGTAAGCCCCTGCTTTGAGATATCCTACCTCTTGACGCCAAATCTATGTATTACTTCCATGTACTGATTTGCAATTTTACTATGATGTTGTTTCTCTAAAATGTATAAAACCAAACTGTAACAGCTACCTTGGGTGCATTTTTTCAGGACCTCTTGAGACTATGTTCCCCCGGCCATGGTCACTCATATTGGTCCAAAATAAACCTCTTCAAATTATTTTACAGAGTTTGTTTTTGTTTGGGTTTTGTTTGTTTGTTTGTTTGTTTTTCTGTTAACAGACTCAAAGAGAGAATTTCTTAACATTAGATACCTGGATTTTTTTTCTTCCACGGTCATAGTAAACTGTGAGGAAGTTGTTAGGCAAGATGCCTTGAGATTCAGAGCTGTAGCTCCAAGGCACACAAAGCTACAGCCCCAGATGTGACAGGTGCAAACTAAATAAAATCTTAAGCTCTCCCCTCCCCTCCCAAGCAGCTGCCTGACTGAACCCCCTCTTAGCCAAAAGGATTTCCTACAACTGAGTTGCTAGCCTTGAGAAGGGAGATCAGACATGCTCATCATGTTCCCGTCCCCTCTTAGAGATGTCCTTGAGACTCATTAACAGGCCTCTAGACAAACCCAAAGGTCTTCAATATACATAACAAGGCATTTGATTCTGAGCATGAGTGTGAGGTAGTTTGTCTCTGATTAACAGATCCTAATCTTAACTCAAGCATTCCTTTCCACTGACTCCTGTTCTTTTAGACAAAGCCTAACTCCTTTAGTCAATTGCCAGCCAAAGAATCTTTAAACCCACCTGCAACCTGTGAACCCCTCCTCCCCCCACACACACACTTTGAGATGTCTCACCTTTTCAGGTCTTTCATATTTTGACCTATGACATTACCTATGTAATGTCTGTCTCCCTACAATGTCTAAAACCAAACTGTGACCCCACCCCAGCAAGTCCATTTGCTCAAGGCCCCTTGTGTGCGGCTCTGAGTCAGAGTTCAAAAATATGGCTCAGAATAAACCTCTTTAAATTGTTTTACAGCGTATGGCTTCTTTTCCATTGACGTAAGTCAGAGGTGGGTCCCTTATTTGCCTCTGGAGCAGAAATGTTGAAATGTGGCTTGAGTGAAGAAAGGAAGAGGAAGGGTAGCTCCCTGCAGGGAGCTCAATGGAACCCCTAGGTGACAGCTTTAGTGTGAGAGGGAGATTAATGTTAGAAACTGGAAGAAAATAAGTGTACTCCCTACCTGAGTGCATTAAGCATTTTCTGTATACCAGTCAGGTGAGGGTTGAGTTGAGACTTGACCCACTGTCCCCAGATGCCAGCAATCTGCTACAAGACACCCTAATAACTTACCGTGAAGGATACTTATTATAAGTCTTTTTTTCCCCCCCCTCTCTTCTGACCTGTCTTTCTATTAACATGAAGAATTCAGCCCACTTGCAGACAGAAATCCCCCATGTGGCCTTTGGCAGCTTTGTTCCAGCACCATAGAGCTTTGGGGTCAGGGAATCCAAAGACAAATGAAGCCTGACCCCGGAAGGCCTTCTATGCCACTCCTGAGAGACAAAGGAGTCTTTCTTCTGCCACTTTCTTGGAAGCCCAGAATCTAAACTGCGACACTGAGGCTCAGGCCTGGCCAGATCATTTAAATCCCATCCCATTTGTAAAAATAACAGTGGCTGGGAGTAGATATTTTCTTTAGGAAGGTTTCTATAACAGGCTGCCTCTGAGACACACAATGGGATATACATTAGGAACAATACAGCAGTGCATTAAGGTAAATTACATTTTAAAAGCCATTATCTACCTCAGAATTCTCTCCCTCTAGGTCTAGAAGGTGGATGGCTCCCAGCTGAGTCATTACCTAGGGCCTCTTAGGAGAAATCAGCAGGTGGAGGAAGGGGGGGTCCCTGGGAACCTGGGACGTGCCCTGCTTGGGTCCTGAGACCTACCCTTGGGTGCGTTCTGTCTGCCTCCCGCTCTTCTGGCTCTGCACTCTAGTGTCAGAGGCCAGGGTTGTGGCAGAGAGCACCGGCTCTGCAAGTCACACAGATATGAGTTCAAGTCCAAGTTTTGCCATTGTGAGTTGAGGGACCTGGACAAAGTTATTTTAACTTGCTGAAATTTAGGCTTTTTTTGTTTGTTTGTTTGTTTGTTTTTTAGTAAAATAAAATTAGAAATACAAATTAGGAAGACTATTGTGAAGATTAAATTAGACAATGTCATTAAATGCCTGGCACATAATAGGTATGTAATAACGATCTTTCCTGGTTTGCACTTGGCAAAGAACATAATAAGCCCTACCCTCAGGGTTTTGTCCTCCCCTAGGAATTATCTGTCCTCCCCCCGGGAATTATCTGTCAACTTGGCTGACTCATCTTCCTCCTACTCGCCCTAATAAGAAAATAATTAGTGTTTATTGCACAATTACTAACACTTCCTTGCCTTATCTCATTTAATTCTCACAACAACCCCAGGAGGCAAGCACTATTATCTCATTTCCAGTTGTGAAAACTACTTCTCTAAGATCAAATAGCTGATATGAGAGCAGTAGGCATCAGTGAGATTTTGAGTGTCCAGGAAATTGAGGATCCTTGAAGTCCACTATACAATACTGTGTATTTTAAAGGTTTAGCGACAACAGGAAAGAGAAGATACGCATATACAGTATAAATCAGGGGTAGCCTTGGGATTGAGATTAATGTTAACCAGAGAAATGTAGAGGGAGGATGTGTGGAGCAGATGCTAGTTAAGGCGAGCATCAGAGAGTAAATAGGACATATTTGGCAATGCAAAGATTAGAGAACCCAAGATGTAAAAGACAGCATAGTGAATATAGAATAAGAAATATGGATTTTGGCTGAGCACAATGCCTCACATCTGTAATTCTAGTACTTTGGGAGGCTGAGGCAGAAGGATCACTAGAAGCCAGGAGTTCAAAACCAGCCTGAGCAGAGCAAGACCCTGACTCTACAAAAAGATAAAACAACTAGCCAAGTGTCATGATGTGCACCTGTCATCCCAGCTGCTCCAGGGCCTGAGGCAGGTGGATCACTTGAGCCCAGGAGTTTGAGGTTGTATTAAGCTATAATGACACTACTACACTCTAGCTGGGGCAACAGAGTAAGATTCTGTTGAAAGGGAAGGAAAGGGAAAGGAAAAGAAAAGAAAGGGAAATGTGAATTTTAGTCCTAGATAATCTGCTTAAAAGTTGGGGATGGTGTCACAGTGTTGCCAGAAATTGATGTCCAATGGAGAGAAAGAAACACCAGAACATCTGTGTTTAAAAGAAGGACTTTATTTCAGCCAGCGGAGCCACAGCAGTCTGGAGTCCAAACATGGCAGAGCTCCCCAACTGGCTCTGTCCTTCCCATTTTATCTCCAGCCAAGGTTTCCTTGTGCATGGGTACCCTTCTCATTGGTCAGTTTGAATGGAGCTGGAGAGGGTGAGTGCGGGCTTTTACAGAAGTCCAGGCTTTTACAGAAGCAGAATCAAGAGTTAGTTTCAAGGTCCCAGAAAGTTAAGTTTCTACAAATTCCTAAGAGCTGAGTCACCACACAGAGGACTTTGCAGAAGTGTCCTTGGGCTTCTGTGAGAAGACTTGTTCTTTCAGACCTTACTTTTCCTGGGGATCCTTTCTGCCATCTTGGTTCTAACCACTTCGAGCTTCCCCCATTGCATCTTCTCCTTCCGCTCCCCCTGCTGGATGCTCTCCCCAGTCCCTTTTCTCTTGGGATGTCCTGCCCAAGGTCTGTCTAAAGTTCTGTCTCCTCCATGACAGCATCTCTGATAACCTCCAGCTAGAAGGAACCCTTCTTCCCTCCGCCTCTCTCTGCAGACTGCATTTATACTGTAATGAGCCTTCCTAAGTTACTTTTTGTTTCCTCAGACTTTACCAGGCAAGCCTAACAACCTAGCCTCTCCACAGGACTCACCATCCACCACCAACAGCTGATTCTGGAATCGGACCGGCTGAAGACCCTGTAACTCCCAAGCCATGCAACCTGACTACATTCCACCACTCACTGTAAAAGCCTGGCTTGTCCTTAGGTGGCCAGGCAGATGGATTGGAGACTATTCCTCCTGGCAGACAGTTTTTCCATTAAAATTCCTTTCCTCCTTGGCAATCCTCATTGTCTCAATAATAGACTGTTGGTCAGTGATAGGACCTAGGCTGGACCCCCTTGTGGATTGGTAACAGTACCACTTGTAAGAGTCACTCACTCCAGCTCACACCTGCCACCTACTTCTCCCCTTCCTTGTGGTGAAGTCATTTGTGCCCATATATTCCCTCTCCTTTTAGATTGAAAGCATGTCAAGGACGGAAACTGTGTCTTGTACACATTTCCCAGTCTGAACATTGCAGTGTCTCTACCCCCTTCTCTTCTTTAAGATCCAGCTGAAATGCTAACTTCTCCATCTCCTCCAAGCACAGCCAATTCCCCTTTCTCCTCCCATAGGACTATGTAGGGTGTATCTGCTGCCCCACTCACTCCACCCAGGGAGGCAGTGTCCGGTCAGGAGCACACACTCTCCAGTCTATCTGCTGGCATTCAAACTCTGAAGCCAGGCTTAGTGGTTCATGTTTATAATCCCAGCACTTTGGGAGGCACACACAGGAGGATCATTTAAGGCCAGGAGTTTGAGACCAGCCTAGGCAACATAGCATGGGATATTGTAGAAATATCCCATTTCTACAAACATTAAAAAAATTAGCCAGGTATGGTGACATGTACCTGTATTCCCAGCTACTCAGCAGTCTGAAGCTAGAGAACTGCTTGAGTCTGGAAGTTCAAGACTACAGTGAGCTATGATCGTGCCACTGCACCCCAGCCTGGATGACAGAGAGAGATTCCATCTCAAAACAAAAACAAAGCAAAAAAAAACTGTGTGCCCCTGAGAAATTTCTGTTTCTTCATGCCACATCACATAGGAAATAAGTTTATATATTTAAACACTTAGCACAGAGCTGGGCATATACATTCAATGCTGTTGGATATTAACATTATTACTTGACTAATAAGTTCTTTCAAGGTGACTGGCGTCAGTGGAGTCTTACAAGTGGTACTGTTGTGGCCTGGACTGGAGTGAGTGAGTGACTCTTACAAGTGGTACTGTTACCAAATCCACAAGGGGGTCCAGCCTAGGTCCTGTCACTCACCACACAGAGTCTATTATTGAGATAGTGAGGATTGCCAAGAAGGAAAGGGATTTTCAAGGTGGGATCTGTGTCTTGACCTTTGTTTCTCCAGTGTCTACACAACACCTGGTTTGAAGTGAGATTCAATATATATTTTCTGATGGCATGAATGAATAGGCATTTGATATTCAGCAAATATTTGGGTGGGTGGGAGGGTGGATAGGTGGATGGTGGTCAGAGGGTAGGTACTTTGTGAATGGTGACTGGTTGCATGACTAAGTGATTCACCAAGTATCCAATATATATTGTCTGTTTAGTTCATTGCTTACAATGAATGAGAAAATGAATGAATAATAGGTACTTAATAAGAAGGGTGAATTTGCTTGCATGGTTGAATTAACAAACACGTTTTCCACAAATAGCAGATGTTCCATAAATGTTGCTGGTTGAATGAATGAACAAATATCCCTAAAATGTGACAACAGCCTGAAGTCAACGCTGACAGGACACAGGTAGAGAATTAGTCAGAGGGCAGAGGTGATGGAGGCTGTCCCCCCATAATTGCCTCAGAAACTCCTTCCTGCCATTTCTGAAGTTCCCTCCCCAGCCCACATCTGCTCGTGTATCTGTGTGGGTGACATGGGAACCTGCAGTGGGGAGAAGGGCTGGAGATAGGCTGTCCTCCCCCTGTTCTCCGTGCCCAGCCAAGAACCAGCCTGCCCAGGCTTCTGAGCCCCCTGTACTGATCTATCTCCCTGCCCTGCCCTGCCCTGGTGAGGAGGGGCCTTCACCTCAGGGCACAGTGGGAGTAGACCCTATATTACCTCATTCCCGGGGACAGGGCTAAGTGCCTCATCCATCCTCTGGCCCCACTTCCTGGCTCTGCTTTTCCCTTGAGACAGCCCCAGCAACTCGTATCTCTAGTTAATGAATTATTTTGCAACATGTCTGGAGATGTATGAACTAGAAATCTTACACATATTGGAGAATTTTGCCATTTCCATTAAATATGCCATTCATTTGGTGGGTAATTAAATGTGCAATAATGAGCTCTAATTTCCATCTTAAATGACTTCCTTGGAGCAGCAGAAAGGCAGAAGCAGGGTGTAATTTTCTGGAAGAGCCTTTTTTTCCTCTGTAAAGCTTTTTAGCACATAAAGAAGGGGGAATTGGGTAAAATAAACTTGACTTGATGCTACACACCACATGCAAGCCATCTGCAATAGCCCCCACAGGGACAGAGAGTAAACCCTGCAACACAATAGCACCCAGACCCTCCGAAGTCCTGGGCAGCCTGGGGAAGGGAGGCCAAGGAGTCTGACCTCAGGGAAGAGCAGAGAGCTGGGGCAGGAGCAGGAGCTGGCCACGTGGTATTGAGGTGGCATTTCTGCAGACCCTGCCATGGATCTGAGGGACATAAGCCTTCCTCCTCCTCTCTGCACAGCCCACACTGTGTGTGCCATGTGAGCTCACGCAGGTGTGCAGACACACTCACACTAGCACAGGGTTCACCATCCAACTCCAGCAGCGCTGGTCTGAGCCAGCGGCAGAGAGCAGCCAGGAAGCAGGCGGAGGAGAGGGGCCTGTCCCACAGTGAGTGCTTGAAAGAATAAATAAATAGAAAGACTTTGGAAAGATCCTGGGAGGCTTGAGGGGTGAAATGCACCAGGTGAGAAACGCCCACTCTTGCGGAAGCTACAGGGGCTTTGAAATCACATATGCCTGGCTTCAAACTCTTGTTCCATCACTTGCTATGAGAATAGTTATTTAGCCTCTCTAAGCCTCAGATTCCTCATCTATAAGAGGAGAAAAGTCAGCCCAACTCCCTGCAGCCCTGGAACAAAATAGTAAACTCTCAAGAAACCTGACCCTGTCTCTCTCTTCTCTCCTCTCCTCTCCTCTCCTCTCCTCTCCTCTCCTCTCCTCTCCTCTCCTCTCCTCTCCTCTCCTCTCCTCTCCTCTTCTCTCTCTCTCTCTCTCTCTCTCTCTTCTCTCTCTCTCTCTCCCTCTCTCTCTCTCTCAACTGACCAGGAGTGTGCAACCTATAGGCCCAAGAGGAGCCACTCCTCCTCCCACAGGGCCCCAGCTCCTCTGTCCTCCCCACCTGGAGGGTCAGGGTCACCCCTCAGACTAACTCGCGCTCTCCATTCCTCCTCCGCCTCCTTTGTCCCATGTCTGGATAGCCCTGTCTTCTCCATTTCCATAGGAATGAGTCTTTCAGCTTTTCTTGAGGCAGGGCTGAGCTTTGCAGGGAGGCTAAAGGGGACTAAGGAAACAGGGATGCTGACACCAACACAAAGGTAGCTCCAGTGAGGGAGGGCAGAGAAAGCAAGGTCTGGAGGGGTTCACAGCCTTCCCAGTCAGCACGTGGAGGCATCCCTGGCCTCATAGAGCCTTCCTGGGGCTGACACCAGGTGGCATCAAGTAGGGCTTCCCCAATGGAAGGGCTGTCACTGACCAGGGCCTCCCAGCTCCTGGGTCTCTGGTTCAGCTCAGTTTGCCAGAAACTCTGTGTGTAGACAAGGTTGTGAGGAGCAGGCTGAGGACAGCAATGAACCAGGCTGCCTCCACTCCTCTAGCTGGTCTCAATTCTAGGACTCTACAAAGGAGATAAGTGAGTAACTCTGGTATCCAAGGGTATCTCAGGATCTCCCAATAAGAATTGGACTGTGGACTAAGCTGAAAATGAGCCTGGCCTGGAGGTGATAGAGAAAGCAAAATGAAAAGAAATTATCTGGTTGACTGAAAGCAGAGGCTCCACTCAAATTAAAAGGTCGGTAAGGTATGCTGAGCATAGGGGTGGGTCTGTTACAAGGCAAGATCAGAGTAGAACTAAAAAGCACCCAAAGGGCATACCCAGCTATAGGGCCTGGGCCCCATTCAACAGGGCATAGGGGCAGCATATATAACCCCCTCAAGCCTCCCAGGGTCTTTCCAAAGTCTTTCTATTTATATATTCTTTCAAGCACTCACTGTTAACTTACTCAATTACTCAACCAATATTTTCAGATCGTCAACTTTACACAAAGAAGACTACTCATAAGGTAACATGAGCTTTAGAGGCAGGCAGGCCTGGTTTCAATCTCTATTCTGTCATTACTAGTTACATAACTTTGGCAAGTTACTCAAAATCTCTGGGCCTCAGTTCTCACATCATAGAATAGGATTATTGTGAAGACTGAATGAGAAAGTATCGACAAAGTGCTCAGCCTCAGGGCTAGCACATAGTTTTGCAATAGACAAAAAATATGTCATTGATGGGCGGTGCCTGTGGCTCAAAGGAGTAGGGCGCCAGCCCCATATGCTGGAAGTGGTGGGTTCAAACCCTGGCCAAAAACCGCAAAAAAAAAAAAAAAAGTCATTGATGTTATTTTGAAGGCAATGTGCTAAGACCTCAAAATGCTCAAAACGCACAGTTATCTCCTTTGGACAATCAGTACATAAAACACACTTTCTATAAAACTACATCCTAAGGAAGAAAGCACTGTTTCCTTTTTTGCTGTCTACATTATCAACCATAGGGTTTTACACATCACAGGAGCTCCTCAGCTATTTGATACAGGGAGTTAAATTCCTTAATGACCAAAGATAAAATAGTTTGGTAATAATACTGGAGACTATCACCTTATACAGGAACACACTGGGTTGGAGAGATGGCAGTTTAAATTCGGGCACTGACACAAACTCAAAGTTAGCCTCGCCATGAAATCTAGGACTGGAGTCCCCAGAGGTTGTCTTTATAGCGTTTCATTTGAATTTTTCTAAAGATTTAGGACATAAAGTGTTACGTGTAGGCTGCCGGGTAGCAGTAGCATTGCAATGTTTATCTTTTGTGCAATAAATACCAAAACCTGTCTGGTGTTCCAGTTGGTGATGAGGAAAGTGAGGTCTTGAGAAGCAACTGGGTTTGTTTCACACATGAAACAAGCTTACAGGCTCCTTCAATATCCCAGGCAGGAAGGGCCTTTAGGGATCACCCTCAGCCTTCCACTTCCCACCAGATGAGGACATAAGGTACAAAGACACTTTGTAACTTGGCCGAGGATACCAGCTAGTTAGTGACAGGGCTGGGACAAAACCCAGTCTCCTGACTCCACTTCAGGGATTCTTCCGCTGCACCCAGCTGTCCTCTGCTCTGAACGTGAATTCATCAGAGGCAAGCAGATGACTGCTTTTCTTCCCAGGACAGAGGGATAGGAAGAGTATCACTTAGCAAAAGAGGGGACAAATACAGCCTCTTCCTAGAAGCCAACCAGCAGGCTGTGACTACCCCCAAACAGATCCCTGCTGAACTGACTCTTCTTAATACCCTCACCCCTCTCCACGTGGGCTGTCCAAGTTCAAATGAAGCAATGTTGTTAAGCATGTTTACATCTGCAATTAAGCCAGCTGTACAGGAGAATTAGTCTTAGAGACAATTAGAACTGATGCCTGCTTTTAACAAAGAGGACAATCTGAGGAATATTTAAGTTCAGATGCCACATTAAGAAAAAAATAAATGACGATGAGGCTTGAAGGATAGCCTTAGAGGCAGGAATAATGGTCACTGGGGCAAGGCTCTCTAAGTGGCCTCTGCCAGGTGAAACCAAACTCAGAAGAATTCAGAGATCCCACTTCCCCTTCTTCTACAGGTCCTCATTTCCCCTTAGGCATAGGTCAGCAATGGGCTGCTGCAAGGGTGGCTGGGATCCTCAGGGGAGTGCGGAAAGTAGGCTGAAAGATTTGGAGAACCACCCCTGGACAGGCCACATTTGATTCCGGTCACTGTCTCCTCCCTCCTCAAGGTCCTTGGTCCTTCTGCCCCCTCACGCCATCTTCACCCACACACAGTCTCCGCCCACACGGCCTCAGCACATAAGGCTCCGCCCACACATACAGGATACGCCCACAGTCTCCACCCACACATACAGGCTCCACCCCCACAATCTCCACCCACCTATACAGTCTCCCCCCACACATGCAGTCTCTAGCCCTTTCTTCTGAGGCGTCTGTCTACCTTTGTGTACATCTTTCTGATAATCATTGCAAAAGCTCAAATGATCATTAAGGGACTTCTTTCATCATTTTCTATCCAGGGCCTGATATGAGGCCTGGATGTACTTAATAAATGTGTTAAGTAACCAAAAACTCTTAAGTATTAGCATTTTTTCCATGGCAATTTTATACTTTAATTCTATCCTATCCATTCCTTACTAATGTATCTATGACCCTTCAGATGTGGGCCGTCATGAGCACCATTTCATGGTTGAGAATACTGAGGTTTGAACTAGTGAAAAGGAATTGCCCAGGATTATCCACTTGGTAGATGAAAAAGCCAGGAATCCTGTAGGTCTTTCTTCCTGGAGTCTCACTCTTCCTCAGCCACAGAGGTGCCTGCCATAACTGAATGGGGCAGATAATAGACTGTAAAAGGGGACTCTCTCCCACAGTCCAGGACCTACTTGGGGCCGCGTGCACTGTAGGAGCTCCTTAGCTAAGACAGACCAACTTAGAGGAACTCACAGTGGAGACTCTTCTCTCACTGGGTGAGAGGGAGTGGGTGGTGATTTAAGCCTATCACTGCAGGTGGGGGCTCCAACACCTGGAGGTGGTGATAGAAGATGACAATAAAGATGGAATTTACACAGCGATAAGAGCTATAAAAATTGTCACAAATAGAGAATTTTTGAGGGGAAAAAAAGGCAAAAGACATCAGTGACATCAAAGATCAGGTAGTATGAGTCAGATTCTAAGTGCCCAGAGATTCAGGGAGGAAGCATTTATTGAACAACTATTATATGTCAGGATTATGCCAGATGCCATCACATTCATTAGCTTGATCCAATAATAGGGAATAAGCAAAATGTGGGGCAAGGGGACAGGAAAGACATCAGGCCATAGCAGAGGTCCCAAGTAGGAGAGGAATGAAAACAGGAGCATCAGATGAGCTCCTGGCAGACCTTAAATGACAGGCTAAGAAATCTTCCCTGACATCTCCCCATGTGTTTGATACAACATTGTTTCACAATTGCTTAGTAATTTCAGCTAGGCCATGAGCAACTTGAGAACAGAGATTGTTTCACACATCACTGCAGTGGTTCACAAGACTTTAGTGTGCATGTTAAAACACCAATTGTAGTTCCCCATGCTGAGTTTCTGATTCAGTCGGTCTTGGGGCAAGCCCAGTAATTTTCATTTTTAATAAATTCCCAGTCTCACAGATGGCCCTGGTGATTCTTGTTATTCATATCCTTGTGGCGTATCTTCCCACATTGAATAGAGTTGACTTATGTGACTGACAGGGTTTTGTGGAGGCAATGGTGTACAATTCTAAAACTTGCTTATAAAAGAAATTTCAACTTCAAGCTTATTTTCTTGAATTTTTCATTATTGGAGAAGCTAGCTGCCATGTTGTAAGGATACTCAAGCAGCCTTGTGGAAAGATCACATAGAAAAAACTGAAGCTTCCCACTGACAAACAGTACCAGCTTGTCAGCCACATTGGAACCAGATCCTCCAAGTCCTAGTCAAGCACAGAGATGACTGCAGCCTCAGCCAGTATTGACTGCTACTTCCCGGCAGACCCTAACCCTGAACCTATAGAAACTATGAGAAGTAATACATGGTCATTGCTGTTTGGGGCCACTAAGCTTGGAGTGATTTCTTATACAGCCATAGGTAACTAACACACCAAGTGATGCTGATGTGGCTGGTCCTAGGGCCACACTTTGATAATGACTATGCTACTATAACTCTTGTACCTAGCATGTGCCTGTCATATAGGATGTACTCAATAAATGCTTTTAAAAAAAAATTTTTTTTGAGACAGAGTCTCACTCTGTTACCCAGGCTAGTGTGAAGCGGCAGCAGCCTAGCTCACAGCAACCACAACTCCTGGGCTCAAGCCATCCTCCTGCCTCAGCCTCCTGAGTAGCTGGGACTGCAGGTCCTCACCACAATGTCCAGGTAATTTTTCTATTTTTAGTAGAGATGAGGTCATACTATTACTTGGTCTAGTCTCATCCTGAGCTCAAGAGATCCTCCTACCTCAGCCTTCCAGAGTGCTAGGATTACAGACATAAGCCTCTACATCTGGCAAATAGATGCTTTTAAAATTAATTAATGATCAATGGGCACTTGGGTTTTTTCCATGACTTAGCAATTGTGAATAGGGCTGCAATAAATATTCTGGTACAAATATCTTTGTTGTGATATGATTTTTGGTCTTCTGGGTATATGCCCCGTAGAGGAATTACAAGATTGAATGGTAAGTCTATTTTTAGATTTTTAAGTGTTCTCCATATATCTTTCCAAAAGGGATGTATTAATTTACATTCCCACCAGCAGTGTAAAAGTGTTCCCTTTTCTCCATATCCACGCCAACATCTCTGGTCTTGGGATTTTGTGATACAGGCTAGTCTCACTGGAGTTAGATGATATCTCAAAGTAGTTTTGATTAATAAATTGTGGTATATGTATACCATGGAATATTATGCAGCCTTAAAGAAAGATGGAGACTTTACCTCCTTTGTGTTTACATGGATGGAGCTGGAACATATTCTTCTTAGTAAAGTATTCCAAGAATGGAAGAAAAAGTATCCAATGTACTCAGCCCTACTATGAAACTAATTTAGGGCTTTCACATGAATGCTGCAACCCATTTACAACCTAGGAATAGGGGGAAGGGGGAAAGGGAGGGGAGCGAGGGGGGAGGGGGGTAGACGGAGGAGGATTGGTGGGATTACACCTAAGGTGCATCTTACAAGGGTATATGTAAAACTTAGTAAATGTGGAATGTAAATGTCTTAGCACAATAACAAAGAAAATACCAGGAAGGTTATGTTAACCAGTGTGATGAAAATGTGTCAAATGGTCTATGAAGCTAGTGTAGGATGCCCCACGATCATATCAATATACACAGCTATGATTTGATTAAAAAAATGTTTAAAGATCATTAATTAAATTATTTTCAAAAGAAGTTCAAAGTACAGTAAGTACATTTTAACTCTTTTTTAATCAACATAAGTGTGCCACAGAAGTTTAACTATAGGTTCAAGTGTTTCATGAGATAAAAATGGTTGAAAACCACTGGTCTAACCAAGCAAAGAATTTATGACTAAGACCTCAAAAGCACAGACAACAAAAACAAAAATTGACAAATGGGATTTCATTAAACTAAAGTGTTTTGGCACAGCAAAAAATAAATAACAGCATGATGAGACAGATCTGTAGAATGGGAGAAAATATTTCAAAGTATTCTTTTGACAGGAGACTTATTAACCAGAATATACAAGGAAATTAACAACAATAAAAATCTTATTAAAAATAGGCAGATGACATGAATAAATATTTTTCAAAAGAAGATTTGCAAATGGACAACGGGTATATGAATAAATGTTCAACATCACTTTTCAAAGAAATGCAAATAGCAAACATCTCTTCCTCCTGCCATAATGACTATTATTAAAAAGAAAAAAAAAAGATATTGATGAAGATATGGAAAAAAGGGAAGTCTTATACACTGTTGGTGAAAATATGAATTAGCAGAACCTCTATGGAAAACAGTATGGAGATTCTTAAACAACTGGAAATGGAACTACCGTTAGGTACAGCAATACTACTCCTAGGTATCTATCCAAAGAAAAAGAATTTAATATATCAAAAAGATGCCTGTACTCATGTTTTTATCACAGCACTATTCAGAATAGTAAAAATGTGAAATCAGCCTAAGTGTCCATCGAAATATGAATGTCTAAAAAAGAAAAAAAGTGTATTTCCACAGTGGAATACTATTTATCCATAAAAAGGAATGAAATCATGTGTTTTGCAACAACATGGGTAGAATTGGAGGTCTTTATCCTATGTGAGACAAGCCAGGTACAGAAAGTCAAATGTTGTATGTTCTGTCTCATAAGTGGGTGCTAAATAATATGTACACTTGGACATAGTGGAATTATAGACAATGGAGACTCAGAAAGGTGAGGGAGTGGTGGGAGGGTATAATGAGAATTAGTGGGTACAGTGTATATTATTTGGGTGATGGATACCCAAAAAGTCCTGACTTGATCACTATGCAACTTATGCATGTAACAAAATTGTGCATGTACCCCATACATTTGTAGAATTAATTGCTGTTTTGCAACCTAAAGAACTCTCTGTATTTGAAAGTAAAACATCTCAACATTTTTTATGTTAATCGCAGGTTGGAATGGGGATTGACTTAAAACTTCATGTCTATTTTAACATCTTCAGCATTGAATGTAATCTCCCTTGTACCAGAAATCAGAAGTCAAATTATAGATGAAAAGATACCTTATGCCAAAAATTTCATCTTAGGAGGGCCCCGAGGAAAATATCCTGCAAAAATCCAAGGGCCATAGTGTGTAAAGTATCCTGCCAGGTATTATGAGGTTGCCTAACCCTGAGTAAGACAGAGCCCTATCCTTAATGAGCTTAACTGTTGGAAATAGGTCATAGCAATGAAGGAGAATGCAAACATAGTAAAATGTGCACTTTAATGCAGGTGCAAGTAAAAGCCTGTGGGAGAGCAGAAGATGAGGCAATGAATTAATTACACTTGCTTATTCACCTTCCACCAGGGCAGTGGTTCTCAACCGTCCTAATGCCGAGATGTGTTCATCTATTTTCATTGTTACAAAGGGGTCATGACCCACAGGTTGAGAACCGCTGCAATAGGGTTTTGGAAAGTTGTGGCTTTTTTTTTTTTTTTTTAATTAGGATGCTGGAGTTTTCAAGGATGGAGCATGGAGCAGGAGAGGGACAGGGTATCATAGACTAAGAAAATGGCATGAGTCAAAGGTTCAAAATTTAAAAAGTAGAGTCATTCCCTAAGAAAGCACTGCATTTAATTTTGTATTTCTGAGCTACTACCTACTGAAGCATTGGGCTTGAGATATGGCAAAATATTCCTGGAATTTTCCTTTGGGTGCTTATTTTTCTTAGATATGTAAATATGGTTAAGTATAGCTATGTTATCTTCTGAATTCTACTTTACTGTAGAGTGAATTTACAAATGAAGGAGAGGAAGATTAACAGAATGCTGGGTCCCATCTGTATGAGCTGAACTTCTGACAATCACTCATACTCCATGGGACATGGCCAGTGTAAGAGGTGAGAGATCAGTCTGAATGGTGACTTACTCTGCTGCTGTTTATCCATATTTGGCTTGTAGGCCAGCTTCATTATTAGTATCAGAGCATTGGGACTGGAATGTAGTAAACCAGTGATTCTGAATTTCTTATTGGAAAAATAAAGTGGTATATACTTTTAATTTGAACTATTGTGTGCTGCTGTAGACTTGGCCAGGGGCCAATGCCAATTCATAATACTACTTATGTTTCACAACTAGAGTTGGCAATTTGTAGTGGTAAAGGAAGGAAAACAAAGGGACTTGGCTACTAATACTTGACAGATTCACACAGCTTCAAAACATTAAAGGGTTTAAAGATCAAGTCCACATCTCTCCCTCATTATACAGATGGTGAAGCTGACATTTAATTACTGATTTCTTGTAATTTCTGGGATAAGCAAAATTAAGCCAATTTTGCCTGACCTTTGCGCTCTCTTTACCTCTGTAATACTTATGAGAAACTAGACCTCCTTTTTCCTTTGGAATGGCTATAAGGTCAAAGAGGAATGAGCTAAATGATGCAATGGAATTTGCATCCAGCGTTTATTGTGATGATAGCCTTAACTTTTGGTTTATTGAGAGAAGAATGTAATTGTTTGCAGGATGTTTCTTTCCCCTTACCCATGGATATAATTAAAGGTTTAAGGGACCTTCAGATCCCAGAAAGTTAGTCAAAAAGACAAAATTAGTTATTTCCTTTAATTTAAGAGGGCTTAGATCCAAAGATGTTTTACCTGGCTGGACAAAATAATCTGATATTTCTACCCTCACTTAAAATAACAGGAAAAGGAAAACCTCCTTATCTGGGAAATGGAGCTAATAAAAAGTACTGCCTATTATGACTTGGGGTCTTGCTTGAAGATTTCTAAGATGGAGGAAGTTATGGTTAAGTTTCTTTTCATTCTTCCTGTATTTCATTTTCCTTGAGAAAAATGTGGTATGTGGTAAAGTGCCAATAGATCAAAGAAATGTCTCGTTCTTCTTTACTCAATTGAAAATTGAACTGTCACACAAACATGTAAAGAACTGCATTGTTCACATCCCAGAATATGTCTTGCTTGCTTTCTTGTTCTTTTTCTATCTAAGCAGGGGTAAAAAGAAGAATGCAAATTGGGAGGTGGAAGAAGCTGTTCTTCTATCTTCTGTTAAGTAGGAGGAATTAAGATAAAGGAGTATTATCAATTATTATTTTGTTCTTAAAGTAGACTCAAAATTATTAATCGGGAGAAATTCCTCAAACTACTGTGTTATTCATACGACTATGTCAAAACCTTGTGTAATAATCTTAATGAAGTTATGTTTTACTAAAATATTTGCATTCCAAGTTTTTTGCTAATGAGATACATTTAAAAATATGAATAATAAAATAAAAGGGAGATGAAAAAGTACTTAAAACTTTAATTTTATTTTAGCTTTATGAACACATTTTTCTTGTTGCTGTGCACAATGTTGCTATGAGTTTAAACAGTTGCCTTTATAGTATAAAATAACTCTCTGTGAGACCTTTGACTTTATGCTTTGCCATTAAAACCAAGGTTGCAATGCTGCTGCCTTATCCATCTCAAAAGTGCCTTTTAAGTGGGTGGTTAAAGACAGGAGACTCAACTGTGAGTTGATAAAATGCTGTCTGATGACCACAAGGAATTCTAACTACATTTCATTTATCTCATTGTTTACATATAAAATCTGGCGATTTGACTGCTACTTTATGTTGTGAAGGCAAGCTATAATAACCTTTGAGAGAGATGTAAAAATGTGAGTATGTCATAAAAATAGGTAAACTAAGAACATTTTCTTCATATATACTTAGTTAAATATTTTGAGCTCTTATAAACATGGAAATATAAACTTAAACAACTGGCCACATAAAGAAATTTGGCCTGAAGCCAAATTCTTCATGTTTAACTTGAAACATAAACAGACACTTAATTTTTATCTCGGTTCTTATTCTGTCATATGCAAAATATAGTGAAGCTAAGTATTTTACCTTAAAAATATAAATCACAGGGCGGCGCCTGTGGCTCAAAGGGGTAGGGCGCTGGTCCCATATGCTGGAGGTGGTGGGTTCAAACCCAGCCCCAGCCAAAAACTGCAAAAAACAAACAAACAAACAAACAAACAAACAAACAAAAAATATATATATATAAAAGTCACTTCCAGAAGTCACTTAAGAATTCCATAAAATTTTATCAGCTACTTGTAGTATGAACCTGAAGCTGTGCAAAGTAGAGAAATACTCTGCTGACATCACATTCTTCAAGAGTTTAGGAAAATTTATGGAGAGTTTGTTTTATCCTTCTCATTATTAAAGTAATCTGAGCATTCACATGATCATTTGAACAGTTGTAAGCCTACATAAAACCTAGCAAAAAATTAACAATTGATGCTAAATACTATTTTTATTCTTGGACAGTTTCACCAATTTGTGGGTCTTTTTAATGAGTAGAACTAAAAACTTTAGTGCTGAGGGTTATTGGAATCTATAACAAATCACTGATGAAGGTGGAATTGGAGCTTGTTGACTTCCTGACATTGGAGCCTGCAGGAATTGTGATATGGAATACTATAACTACCTTGCTTCCCATGCTCTAGAGGCTAGCATGTTCTGGCCTAGTTACTGACATGGGGGAAAAATGGGCTGAGTATAGTAATCTTGCCAGAAAGTCAAGATTACGTATGGATCACTTTTCTTTAAGGTTATAATATAAAATATTTGGTAGTTGTGTTTATATACAGAGGCCAATCAATTTCACAGCATTTCAAAAATTTTAAGAAATTTATATCATTTGGACCAACATCTCCAACCCTTACCCCTGACTCCCACACAACCACTCCAGCCTGTTCCTGGCAACCATTCCACTCTAGTTCTGAGATGAACTTTTTAAGATTTCACATATGACTGAGATCATGTGGTATTTTTCTTCTGTGCCTGACTATTTAACTTAACATAATATCTTCTAGATTTATCCCTACTGTTGCAAGTGATTGGTCAAAAAATACAAAATTTGAATTAGATAGGAGGAATAAGGTCAAGAGATCTATTGTACCACATGGTGACTATAGTTAAATGCTAAGATAGTGGATGTTAAATGTTCTCACCACAAAAATGATAAATATATGAGGTCATATACATATGTTAATTAGTTAAATTTAGTTATACAGTATACTTCAAAACATTATGTTGTATGTCATAAATGTATACAATATTATCTGTCAATTTAAGAATAATAAATTGTTTAGAAAATGAGAAAATCCCATTTTAAGTTTTTCAAATTCTTTTGAGTTTCAATTCTTTACATTTTTAAAATGTTGGGGTATCACAAAGTAGACATTGGACAGTCGTGTGATCTGTTTATGATGGAAGATAATTTTGATTTTATAGCAAAAGGGGCTATAGTGTACAAACAAATCCAAGCTGTAGTGAAAGAAATTTCTACTTAAGAGTTAAGAGATCTGACTACATTATATCTTCAAATAATTTATAACCTCTCTAGGTTACAGTTTTCTCCTTGTAAAAATAAATTTTAGACGTTTGTTAAGTTCCAGTTCATCTCAAAGATTCTCTAATTCTTTTAAATTCCAGGGCTCTGTATTCCTTCTTAACTTTTCTGTCTCTACCATTGTTTTGATATAAACAGCTTTAAATTTCATAACTTCCATTTGGTGTTTTTAGCCTGTGACACACAGGCATATAATAAATGCTTGTTAATGATGGTAGTAAGGATTGAATGACCTATACAGTTACTTCAAGCTCTAAAATTCTATGACTGAGGGAGAAATCAGTTGTCCTTGGATTATATCTCCTACTTTAGTATGTATGATAATGCCCTGTGGTCTTGATCTCAGAAGTGATAAGAGGTATTATGGCTGTTGACTTGAAATCTTTTTGTTTTCCCTTCTTACAGTAACTTGATTAGAAAACACTCAAAAAACATTTCAGGCAATGTTGATAGTGCAAGTGAAAATTTTTAACATAGCTAGTCATAATACAACAGTAATTTAATTTGAGGCTCATGAAGCCACTACAGAATGGCTTTTATTTACACGCATTCTACTTATTAGATGACAAGAAACAATATAGACTATGAGAGTAATCCAGACAGGCATTTTACCCCTAGCTTGGGAGAACTAATCTGAACAATTTAAATGGGTAGCTAACTAAATATATCTTTAGTTTTTAGGATGTTAACGTTTTTAGTTACTGTTTGTGATTTTCAGCGTACTCTATGTTGACGTCATGTCACTCCTGGTGTTTCCAATTGAGAATTTGAAGAAAGTAAAAGATAATTGCTTTCTAAGCCTTGATATAATTGGCACATTCTTTATCCATTTCCTGTAATAGCTCTCATCGGTGAGTCACTGGTAGTCTTACACATAGGCCAGTCTCTGTAAAATGCAAAAGGTTGTTTTATAGATGAGAGCGTTCATACTATGGGTTTTATTAAGGTAGGAAGGGAAATGTAAATCATGGTTTGGCCTTGTTCGCCCTGGTTCTTGGTTCTGGAAGTTTCTTTTAGGACACCAAAGCTCAACTCTTTGATCAAATCCTCTGAAAAATCTACCTACTCCCTGCCTTATGTCTATTATGTTTTCACTTGCAGTCCCAAACTGGAGGTATGTCTTAGCTAGCTCAAATCCAAAGAAATGGATTCTTTACCTTTGATTTTTTTTCTTGCCTTTGGCTCTGTAGGTCTCACCTTTGGCTCTCCATGTACTAGAACCCCAAGGTGAATTCTAAACCTGTCTACAGTTTTCTAGTTTCTACCGGCCACCTATTCCTAATGCCTCCTACAGACACATAATTTAGACCCATTTTACTAAGTAACTAGATATAAGCTTTTACCCTTTGTCAATGTTGTTTGTTAACCTCAAGACTCTTGTCAGGGCATGGTGGGAGCCTAAGGCAAGAAGTTTGCTTGAGGCCAAGAGTACAAGACCAAACCAGGCAACATAGTGAGAACTTGTCTCTAAAAAAAAAAAAAATCACATCTTAACCTATTATATTCTCTATAGACTATACATACACTGTACTGGGTAAAAACGGTTTTGTATGTTGTATGTTGTTGTGTTTTGTAATACATACAGAGTTGTATGTTTTGTAATACATACAGAGAGAGGCCAGGTATGGTGGCTCACACTTGAATCCCAGCACTATGGGAGACAAGAGTATGGGATATGGTCCTTGTTTCTTGGTAAATACTACATTTTTAATCTTGAGAATAAATACAGTTATCCCTCAGTATATTTGGGGGATTGGTTCCAGGACCCCTCACGTACACCAAAATCTGCTCATGCTCAGTAGGCTAGGGGTAACCTATAGATATGAAAAGTCAGCTTTCCCTATATGTGAATTTCGCATTCTAGGAAAACTATATTTTTACCGTAATTTTGGTTGGGAAAAATCTGTATATAAGTGGACCTGTGCAATTCAAACCCATGTTGATCAAGCGACAGCTATACTAAGTTAAGAGACATGTGCTTAGAAAAAGTGCTGCAGATTTAAGTTTTAAAATATAGATATGTATAGTAAATACCCAAGTTCTCTTGGTTTTATTTTAATCTCCAAGTTGCTCAATTTCAGTACACAGAACTAGATGAATACCATATGTTTGCCTGGAAAAAATAGGGATCATAAGCTCCCTATAATCAAAGATACAAATTTCACCTTTGTCTGCTCTGTGGTTCCCAAATCCTGATCTCAAGACTATACAGATGGTCTGAATCAGTAGTTTGGGTGAGGACTAGGATCTGCATTTTAAAAGTTACATAGGAAATTCTTTTCTTTATTATTATTATTATTTTTTTTTAATGAGACAGAGCCTCAACCTGTCACCCTGGGTAGAGTGCTATGGCATCACAGCTCACAGCAACTTCCAACTCCTGGGCTTAAATGATTTTCTTGCCTCAGCCTCCCAAGTAGCTGGGACTACAAGCGCCCACCACAACGCCCGGCTATTTTTTGGCTGTAGTTGTCATTGTTGTTTGGCAGGCCCGGGCTGGATTCAAACCCTCCAGCTCAGGTGTATGTGGCTGGCGCCTTAGCCGCTTGAGCTACAGGCGCCGAGTCTACATAGGAAATTCTAATGTGTAGCCAGGATTAGAGAACACTTACAGAATCTTTAAGAGTTTTTCCAGCCCTTTGTTTCTATGGTTAAAGTTTCCAAGAAACCCTTGACTTTCTACAGGAGACAAGCAAGATGATCACCTTACATTTTTCCCTTTCGGACTTCTTGAGAGTATTTCCATACTGAATTGTTGTTGTGATTATTGTTTGAGTGGTAATGATACTGTCTTAAGACTTAAATTTTCTAACAGTATACTTAGAGCCAAAGGGTGCGAATTCAAGTTAAGAACAGGTAAAGCAGGTCAAGGAAGTAATGTGAATGCCCTGAGGTTTTCCTTTTCACAGGCGTGTTTTGTGGGGCATGTAGAAAACATCTACCATTAGTTGTAAATCAACATGAGGTTAATTTTGCAGTTTTTTCTATTTTTTTGCTACAGAACCTAAAACTTTCCTGGGCTATGGCTTTGAGAAGGCAATGCAAACACAGATATAATAGTAAATTGTGATTTTGCAACAGATGGAAGAAAGATTTAGAAACTTTAATATTCATAAATAATATGAACTGCTATAGTTGACCACTTCCCTACATTGACCACCTCCTTACGTTGACCTAATTTTCATAGGCTGGACATGTACCACATTTAAGTATCAGTACAGTAGGCCTAGTTCCTTATGTTGATCTCCTCCATATGTTGACCAGTTTGTTACAGTCCCTTGGATGGTCAACTTAGAGAGGTTCTATTGTATTAGATTCAGAGGGAGCTCTCTTTTGATTTTTTTAGAGCCACTGTGGAATAATCAAAATGATTGGGCAAACCAGCTTCTTTGTATAGGTGGTTTTATTGCTTGGGATGTTTGTCATTTATGTACATGACTTTTGCCTTTATACTAAAAACAGGAAGTAAATCTGTTTTAATAAAGCCTTAGGATACTTTGGTTAAGATGATGAAAGGGGAATTAGAACTTGAGTGTTATCAAGGATTCAAGAATTAGTAAATATAGTGCTGAGTGAGATCTTTACCCCTCAGATAGTTAGCGAAGTGAATTTATACTAGTAAAACTTGTTTTTGTGATTCCCTTCACTCTGAAATTTGGTGTTTTGCATGAAAAGTTTTAGACCAGTGGTTCTAAACCTGTGGGTCACCACCCCTTTTAACTGTATTAAAGGTTCATGGCATTAGGGAGGTTGAGAACCCCTGTTTTAGACTTAAAATAAAAGAGTAGGCAGTGCAAACATTGTGTAAATGATGAGTCTTTCTCTTTTTTGTCTCCAACTTGCTATTCCTTGATTTAAAATCATAAATCATATTCATGAATTAGAAATTACTTCAGAGCTTCTTTAAATGCAAACTGTGACTTGGTTTCAAATTTTTCATTTACGTGTTTGCAAGAGCCCATTTATTATAGCAAGCCAGGAACAGCTGTATCCTCCCTGGGGTTGATAGTTTTAGTCAAATCCTTTTAAAACACTAATTAACAAGGTTAGGATTTAATTTTTGGGTTTTTTTTTTTAATTGTTGTTATAAAGTTACTGAATATGCACACTTCCCAGAGTGTTATCAGAAAGTACCTAACCATGTATTTTTTAATCGATGGTATATTTCCAAATTTTAGAACTATCTTGTAGCTGTGTCAGGAAAACTGAAAGACTTGTCATGGTTTATTCCAAGCCTACTGAATTTAGGAAGTTATAGGGAGGTATCACCAAGCTATTTGGTGGGTATTTTTTGCCACAGGTACTAGAAAGCTGAGAACCATCACCAAAAGTAGTAGAAAGAGGTAACTGTGGGCAAGCCACAATGGAATAGTAATCTCAGTGACATGCAATATCTTAGCAAGAGAGGACATCAAGGAAATCAATACTGATAGTACTCAAGTTTTTGAGAAGGTATTATAACAAAATGTGAGCATTAAAGATGCATTTGTAACCTACTGGAGCCTAAACTATTTTAATTTTTTTTATGTTTTAATTTACTTTTTAATTAAAATCATAACTGTATACATTTATGAGGTACAATGTGATGATTTGATTAATATAATGTGGAATCAAACTGATTAACATAACCATCACCTCACTTATATTTTGTGGTAAGACATTTAAAATTTACTCTTAGTTATTTTGAAACATACCCTTGCATTGTGCACATTAGGCGAGATCCCTCCAAATGCCCTTCCTCCTCCCACCATCCACCTCCCCACTCTCTCCCCACCCCCTTGCAAGACTATATTTGTGTTTTATCATTCGTATGAGTGTGTTTAATATATCGGTTTCATAATAGCATTGAGTACATTGGATATATATTTTTTCCATTCTTGAGATACTTTACTGGGAAGAATGTGTTCCAACCCCATCCAGGTAAACATAAAAGATGTAAAGTGAAAAGGAAAAAAAAAAAAAAGTAAAGTGTCCACCATTTTAATGGCTAAATAGTATTCCATGGTATCTATATAACAAAATTTGTTAATCCATTCATGGGTTGATGGGCATTTGCACTGCTTCCATGGCTTGCTTATTATAAATTGGGCTGCAATAAACATTCTGGTGCAAATGTCTTTGTGGTAAAATGATTTTTGTTCTTCTGAGTAGATACCTAGTAATGGAATTATGAGATCAAACAGAAGGTCAGCACAACCCCATTTCTTTGTGAGCAAGAGGCTTGAACAGAAACTTCCCCACACTATTTTTAAAAGACCTTATGGAGGCCCAGCGCGGTGACTCATACCTATAATCTTAGCACTCTAGGAGGTTGAGGCAGGTGGATTGCTTGAGCTCATGGGTTTAAGACCAACCCAAACAAAAGCGAGACCCCATCTCTACTAAAAATAGAAAAAACTGAAGCAAGAGGATCGCTTGAGCCCAAGTTAGAGGTTGCGGTGAGCTATGACACTCTACGCAGGACGACTCCTTGATACTCAGTCTTAAAAATTAAAAAATAAATTAAAAATAAATAAAAGCCCTTATTTGTTCCATGTGGGTACTGGAGGTGGATAGGGATACACATGTAGCATATAATATCAGAGTCTTCCACATGGAAAAAGCATCTTTTAAAAATGAAAAATCTAGTCAAGGGGAATAGGGAAGCTTATAAGGTAAACAGGTCATATGCAAACTATATTTTAGGCACATTTGAAAAAGAAAATTCACTTGAATAATACTGCACACACATTACCTTTAAATTATGACCTAGAATATGTTGTTACATATGAGCTGTCATACTGGCTCAAAGCAGTTATGTGTATGCTGTATTATTTAGTGAAATTCTTTAAAAGTGTTGTAAGTTTTGAAGTTACTTTAACTGGAAGCAGTTTATTGGAGTAGTAGGGTGTCTATTTGGTAAGCATGGTGCAAAGAACTTGGTAAGAGAAAAATAATACACTTTAATGGTTTCTTTCTGTACTAAAGGGTAATATAAAGGACATGCTAAATCTATAATTGTCTCTGGAAATTGATGATGGTATAAAACTAGGCAAAACTGTAGCAAATGAACAAGGTCCAATTGACAAATTAGATTTTTTTTTTTATTATTTTTTTTTTTGAGACAGAGCCTCACTTTGTTGCCCTCCATGGAGTGCCTTGGCGTCATAGCTCACAGCAACCTGAAACTCTTGGGCTCAAGCAATTCTTTTGCCTCTGCCTTCCACGTAGCTGGGACTACATGCACCTGTCACAAGGCCCGGCTATTTTTAGAGACAGGGTCTTGCTCTTGCTCAGGCTGGTCTTGAACCCATGGGCTCAGGCAATCTGCCCACCTCACCTCCCAGAGTGCTAGGATTCCAGGCATGAGCCACTGTACCCGGCCAACAAATTAGATTTAGACATCTCTCGAGAACTAGATAGCATCTTCCTATATTTTGAAGGAATACAAAGTAAGGTTTTTGACTAATAGAGCACTTAAATATAATTTAATAATGTACTTTGGGGGATACTGAATCTTAAGTTTCTACTTGATTAGTAATGTATCTTTAACAATATGAGCTTAAGTAATGCTATAGGGATATAATTCAAAATTGTTTTTGATAAAAAATATTTCTGCATTGGGAAAGGACAGTAAATTTATAAACCTAAATCATGCCCATACATTTGCTAACCTTAAAAACCTATGCTTGATTCCAGATTTTATCATAGCAAAGGTAAGTTATTCTGAACCTTCACTGTGAGATGAGTTGTGAAAGTTTAACATATCACCATTTCCTCATGAGTGCTAGCAATTGTGACAAAGGCACACAATCCTATTTCAGCCATGAATGAGAATATTACATATAGAAAGAATCTTAAGTAAAGAAAAATTTTAAAAAGACTTGTAAAACCTGGAGTTTTTTGCATTCTGTGTTGTTTAGATGGTAATTTGGAAGAGTAGTTGGGATGATAGAGATATCTGAGTTGGAGACAGAGAAAGAGAGTTATAATGTAATATTGGCAGAATGTTACAATTTTGAATGATTCGCTATAGGTTGAATGTCACTATTGCTGCATTTGTATTAATGTGAGAACTGTAAAATCAGCTGCTTTCTTCCAAAAAATGCCTTATCTTTTTTTGTCAGAACCAGATGCTTTTACTGTAGGGGATTGTTTGTGGTAGCAGGATCAGCTAGGCCTGATTAGTGTGGGTGATCCAGTAGAGTGTGGACCAGCCAGCAATTCGGGATTGCAGTTCTAACAAAGCACATGTGGAAATTCAAAGGAATTTGTATGCCTTTAAAATGTTACTGTCTAGTGTGATATATTTTCCTTCATTTAAAAAATTTAATTCAAAACATTTGTATTCTTTCTCTTTCTCCCCACCCTCTTTAGAATAATATAGCTGATCCAGAAGAATTGTTCACAAAATTAGAACGCATTGGGAAAGGCTCATTTGGAGAAGTTTTCAAAGGAATTGATAACCGTACTCAGCAAGTGGTTGCTATTAAAATCATAGACCTTGAGGAAGCCGAAGATGAAATAGAAGACATTCAGCAAGAAATAACTGTTTTGAGTCAGTGTGACAGCTCATATGTAACAAAATACTATGGGTCATACTTAAAGGTAATGTGTGCTGTATTATTTAAGTCATAAGGTATTTTCATTATAAGTTTTTCTTTTTAATTCTATTTTTTGAAAAGCAATGTCTTAAATCAGGATTTGGCAGTCTTTGGCCTCTAAGCAGAATCCAGCTCCGTTTATAGTGCCAAATAAACCATTGTTACATTTAGCAACTGTATCCTGAATGCATCCCAGTACTCAGCTGAACCCTTTTCCAATACCTGAACTTTTGGTTTGATGAAGGAGCAAAAATACAGCTGGTCATGGAGATATATCCTTTGTCAGGAAAGAACTATCCTCTTGGGTTTCCACACACTATTCTCAGTGGTCTAGTCTGTCTCTACATCAAAATTAATAGAAGATGTATGTCGCTTACTCCATTGAGTGCTGGTTATTTACACAATTTCCTTCTCCCACTGGGTTTAGCTTAACCAGTCTTCATTTTTATGTCAGCAAAATATCTTAAGGACGTGATAAATATTTGTAAAAAAAAAAAAAAAAAAAAAAAAGATTTAAATAGAATAATACCTGTTTCCCCTCTGAAACAAAAGATGTATTTTTACCTTTTCACTGGTTGTAAGATCATAGAATTACGAGATACCTAAAAGTCCAGCAGATGGAGATGTTACTACATAATGGCAAACTTTTTGGTTGGTAAAACCCAAGAGTTCTGGGGTTCCAGACTTAGAAGTCAGGATTTGTGTCTATTAAAATGTGAAGAATAAAACTAAGAAACTGTAGCTTAGTTTAGAGTTTAAATGATTTTAAAATTAAAATTATTTATTCCTTGCGTTGAAATTTTTCAAAGAAAGAAGTAGTAGATCTTTGCCTTTCAATGCTTGTAAGAGGGAAAGGGTTTATTGTTGTTGATCAGTCTTTATGCCAAAAAGTTTGTTTATAACTCTTTAAGTTGTTGGCCTGTGTAAAATTTAGTTACCATTTTATGTTCTGCTGACCAAATACATCCTGGGATATCTATCAATATCTTCTTTGAATAACCTTTCTTTGAGTTCCTAGATTCTTTTCTCTTGATCAGTTCTGTTGTTGACGCTCAGTATTGGATTTTTCATTTCATTTACTGTATTTTTTTCACTTAAAAATAAGCAGTTTTTTTTTAATTTAAACTCTTAGTTAAATTTCTCATTTTATTCATTTCTTGTTTTCCTGATTTCATTCAATTGTCTCTTATATTTTCTTATAATTGTTTCTTTGTAGTTTCTCAAAGTTTAGTGAGCTCCCTTAACAGAATTATTTTGAATTCTTTGTCAAGCAGTTTATAAGTTTCCATTTATTTGGAGTCAGTTACCGGGAAACTATTCTATTCTTTTGGCAGTAAAATGTTTCCTTGGTATTTTATGTTTCTTGTTGCCATATGTTGATGTCTATGCATTTGGTGGAGTATTCATCTCTTCCAGACATTGTAGGTTTCTATGTGAAAAGACCTGCCTCTATAGCAGTGGTTCTCAACCTTCCTAATGCCACAACCCTTTAATGCAGTTCCTCATGTTGTGGCTGGGGGTCACCACAACATGAGGAACTGTATTAAAGGGTCACGACATTAGAAAGGTTCAGAACCAGTGTTCTATAGGATGGTACAAGGGCAATGTATAGGTAGGCTACAGCAGTACTGGCTCC
The DNA here is from genome assembly GCA_963574355.1 of Loris lydekkerianus. Classification (NCBI taxonomy): domain Eukaryota; kingdom Metazoa; phylum Chordata; class Mammalia; order Primates; family Lorisidae; genus Loris; species Loris lydekkerianus. The sequence goes on from CAUYPK010138469.1 coordinate 31,619, forward strand.
AAGGAGGGCACAGTAATGTGCTCTGTGCAACTCTGTCAACTGATATCAGTGTTGACAAGATTCAAGGATTCTCAGTGGCAAATGTGTGGGTGTCCACAGCAGTTGTGAGGGCTCTTGGGTGTCTTCAGTAGTGAGGGCTGCTAGGGTCATTCCGATCTCACCAAGGAAACTATGACAGAGCAGATCTCTCTTGGCGCTGGGTCTGGCTTGGGGCCCACTCATGATGATACTGGTGTCTGATTAGTGATGCTCATGGAGTGGCCCTAGAGTCAAGGCCTCAAGTACAGGCATGCCTGGAGGGACTACTGCTCTTAGGCCTGGAGTGGTAATGGCACTAATGTCCAAGATGCATGGGTGTTTGTGAATTAGGCAGGGAATTAGAGGACAAGTATGCATCAATCTGCAGTGGTTCTGAGGGTAGGGTGGGGCCTAACTCTCTGTGGTGGCTGAGCTTGTGTCCGCACCACAGGCATATGCAAAGAGACCTTGGCTCTGGGGTTTAGGATGTGAACTAGTTCACATGGCCATGAGAGGGTCTAATGTCCTAGCTGTGGGTGGGCACAATGTAGCCACATATCCTGTCTGGAGTCTGGAGCACAGGCTAACTTTGCAGGTGTCTGGAGCATGGGCACACTCAGAGAGACATTGGCTCTGGGGTCCAAAGTGCGAGATAACTCACTATGCCAGTGCCTCAGGTATCTGAAACATGGTTTTGTGCAATGTACCTGTGGAGCCTGGGTCTCAAGTGTGGGCACTCTTGGGGCAGCCATGATTCAGGGGTCAGGATCTTGCATGGATTGGGAAAGTGGCAGTTTCTTTCTCCGAAACAGCTCGAAAGCATCTGCAGCTTCATGGGAAAGGGTTTAGCTATGTCTCCCTCTCTGGGGTTCCTTGGTAGGAATGGCTACCTAATTTGTAAGAGATGTCAGTGTCCTCTGGGGATCATGGCGGCTCTCACAGTGTGGTGATACTGACAGCCTCTGTCTTTCTTCTTTGTTCCTAGTCATCTCCTGGCCTCTCAGGTATGCTATTCTCATCAGTGATCCTTTTGTGGGCATATTTTCTTTTTTTACTTGACTGTGTTGTTGCAGATTCTTAAATGGGTCCTTGAAACCTCCCAGGGTTGCTCTGGCTTGTGGATGGCTGTCTATATTTGTTTTTTGTGGGATGATGAAGGCTGGTATGTCCCCACAATCTTGGTGACCTTACTTTGTCATCACTTTCATCTGTCTGTCTGTATTAGTTAATACTGAGAGAGAAATATATCAAAAACTTCACTGCCTTTTTACAAAACCCGATTTATTCCAACATTAGATGTGTGTAGAATGAATGCATAGGAGCCAAACATCTACTGTACCGTACACCATACTGGGTGCTGAAAATATAAAAAAGAAACAACTCACTCCTGCTTTCAAGGAGCTCACAGTACAGCATTTTACTAAAATGGTGCAAATTTTATGATTAAAATATGTACAAGATAGGACACCAATAAGTGGTCAGTTCCACCTTTCATTTTCAGGAATGGCATGAAGAAAATGCCTCCAAGAGGTGGTAGTAATGCTGGTAATTTTTTCCAATTTCAGCATTTACTTCTAAGTGTTACCTGTTACTGTATTTTACCACATACATAATTATCGGGTCCTTTATGGGTAATTTTATGTTCATGTTTATTCTTTAAAAAGCTAATTTAGCAGGTTGTATTCTATTTTTTAAAATCTTATGAGTGATCACTTAATTTCAGTAATTTTAAGTCCCTCTCCTAATTCCCATAGCAGGTTTGGTTGTAGGCAGCTCAAGGAATTTGCTTTTCAGTGTGTGTGTGTATGTGTGTGTGTGATTTGCTCATTGTGATTTACTCTTTTTGGATTGAATGCTGGTAATTCCAGACCCCCTCTAGAACAAACTTGAACTCTTGCTATTTTTAGACACCTGTGACAGGTAAGCTATTTTTGGTAGCTGACATAAAATATTAAATACACCCTCTTTTAAATGACTATAATATATTGAAAATTGGTACTAATGTGGTTTGACAATTTTATTGATTGCTTATAGCCTTTATTCAGTATTTAGTAATAGTACTTTATCTATTTAGTATTCTTATTAAAAAGATTAGTGATAGCCCTGTATTTTCTTTTCCTATGATCTCACAGGTTTCTTTTTTAAGTAGCACATGTACTACTCACCTGGTAATTACTTAATTTTTAAATAAATGAAATTGATTTTTGTTTGTCATAAATCATGATTATATAATGTACTCAGACCAATCAATAATACAAAACCATTATCTAAGATGTCTCCTTAAATGATTAAACTGAATTATTTTTATCACCCATTATTAATTAAAATCTGTGATATGAAAGACTGCATTGAAGAACATAGAACATGTTGCTTCATGATAAAATTATAGAAATGTATAGCTAGCTGACATTATTTATATGTATTTATACCACTAGATAGACATACATACTGCATATACACACAGAAAAAGAAAAATGTCCTGTGATCTTATAACCTTTTCATACTATTTATTTAAATCACTTTTTTTTTTAATTGGCCAAGTCAGTTATTTTTTATTTAAATTAAAACATTGTATAACTTCCTGGGCTTGCATTTTTTTCCTGAACTAAAATTACATCAAATATAACAGGGTTCTGTTTAAGGTAGTCAACCTAATTGAAGGCCACATCCTCTTAGTACCATCAGGAAACAACTTACATACTTATTATGGTCCACACTTCCATTTCAGGTGACATAGGGTATTCTGTTAAGTTTTGTTAACTGAGCAAAGTTAGGGTATGGGTTTTTCTCAGATTGTTCTCACACAGGAGATCATATATAACCAGGACCTCACTGTAAGCTGGAGGGAAAAGTTATTATACTTGAGAGAAAATTATATGCTCTTTGAAACTGTGTGTAGTTGTAGCGATTTCTTTGAGACATGCAGAAAAGGTACTAGATATTCATTTTGACTGAGCTCACTGTATACCTTCATTTTCAAAACCAAGAGTAAAAACCAGACAAACACATCAATATGACCACAGTGTTTTCCTTTAATTTTAGTTCACTGCAGATTTTCTTGACAAAGTTAGTCTTTATGAAGAGTGCTAAAATAAGCAAACCCTTCCCTTCTGATCTCATAATATTGGAAGAATCTTTTATAATCTTTAAATATTTTTCTAGTTCAATGTAAATCTTAAAATAAAGCACATTCTGGCATTGAAAGAATTTGAATCATGCCTTTATTTGCAGCTTAAAATTGCCTGTAGATTTCCACGTATGTTAAGGAAATATTGTCCCTCCCCCCCAACACTACCACCAGTATTTATTAAAAAAAAAAAAAGCGAATTGAATGAAGTGAAATATTCCAGAATAGTCTGTACAGTTTTGAGACCTTCTCATTCTATTTCAATGCAACTGTGTGTGTGCTTACACTTAGTGTTTGTTCAGTGTCTTTGGAATATTCTTTTAATGTTTTTGTGAAGTTCTCTGGTAAAACTTGAAGGAAATAAAAGAAGGGAATAGTTTTAAACTTAATAAAACACACTTCTAAGGAGCCACATATTAGAATCAATTCAACAGACATTTTATTAAATGCCTATTATAAGGGGTGGTGCCTGTGGCTCAAAGGAGTAGGGTGCCGGCCCCATATGTCTGGAGGTGGTGGGTTCAAACCCAGCCCTGGCCAAAAACTGCAAAAAAAAAAAATGCCTCTTACATGTATTCTTCTCATTCTGCACATTTCCTTGGTCAATCTCATCCACTTTATTCTAACAACTTGTAAATTCATGTCTCCAGTTCTAACCTTTCTCCTCGGTCCCAAATATATATTTACAACTTACCTCATATTAACAACCTTTGGTTCCATTAAGTACAGTAACTCTAAAACTGGGGAAGTAGCATTTGAGCTAGGTCTTGAGTATGATTATTCTTGTTTAGGATGTGAAGGTGGACTGTGAACAAGGCATTCAAAACTGGAAGAAAATGTCTTGGAGGTAGAAAAATGTCACCATATTATAGGCCAGATCTCTTACTGTCCCTTGCAGTTTTATGAATCTCATGTGCTGTGTTTTTATAACTGTAGTAAAATATACGTGACATAAAATTTACCATTTTAACAGTACAGTTGAGTAGCCTCAAGTACATTCACATTGTTGTGCAACCCTCACCACCATCCACTTCCACAACACCTTTACCAATTTATATAGATTGAATAATAACTTTTCTTCATTGGCAACTACCATTCTACCTTTTGTCTCTATGAATTTGACAACTCTAGGTACCTCATTTACATGGAACCACACAATGTGTCCTTTCCTTTTGTGACTGGCTTATTTCAGTTATACACACACATGCTAGTTTATGTTACTCATATTTTCATCGGCTATTGGGTTAATAGACCAGCTCACTTAATTCAACATATATATTGTATAAATAATGCTCTATCAAGTATAAATACATATAATGGGTATTTCACATATTTTTCATGAACAAATGAATTCCACATTCCAATATTCAGTGGAATATTACTTTCTACTTTGGCCAAGCATCTGCTTTTGCAGCAAACAGTTGTGGTTGAAAGCCCTCAAAGGATGACAGAGTTGATACTCCTTACACCAGTACTTTGTTAACACTAGGATCCAATTTATTTCCAGTAACAAGTACAACTCTTAGAGTGGTTACTCTTTAGGTATTCTGAATTTAGGAACAATTTCCTAATCTTGACTGACCATCTATATTGATGTCTGACATTAAATTTAACTCCTTCAGAACACTGTTCAAGTATGTTGAGCTTTTTATTTTTTATTTTATTTATTTATTTATTTATTTTGAGACAGGCTTACTATGGTGCCCTGGGAAGAGTGATGTGGTGTCACAGCTCACAGCAACCTCTAACTCTTACACTTAAACGATTCTCTTGCCTTGGCTTCCCAAGTAGCTGGGACTACAGACCTGCGCCACAACGCCCGATTATTTTTTTTTTTTAATATTTATTTGCATATGCAACAGAAGGCGGAGCCATCTGGTGAGGTCACATGTCTGTAAACGACTGAAGTATTCTGATGAATAATAGGGCAGTCAGAGCTCCAGGTGGCGCAATGGCTTAGTGCATGGCATAAATATGCTGGGAGGGATGCCACACTGAGGTTGTAAGATCGAGTCGCACCTGGAGCACATTATTTTTTGCTCTGTCATTAGTACCAGGCGCTGACAAGCAGAATGATACCGAGGTTATGAGTTGGTGTCTCACCTGAAGCACTTTTTTTTGTTTGTTTGTTTTTGTTTTTGAGACAGTCTCACTGTGTCGCCCTTGGTAGGGTGCTGTGGCGTCTCAGCTCACAGCAACCTCTAACTCTTGGGCTTAAGCAGTCTTGCTTCAGCCGCCCAAGTAGCTGGGACTACAGGCGCCCGCCACACTGCTCGGCTGTTTTTTGTTGTTGTTGTTGCAGTTGTCATTGTTTTCTTTTTTAGCTGGCCTGGGTTGGGTTTGAACTCACCACCCTTAGCGTATATAGCCGAGACCCTATCCACTGAGCTACAAGCGCCGCCTGTGGATCTTTTTATAAGTGATGACGTGGAGTTGTTCCTTCGGGGACTTCCTATGCTTAAACGTGCTAGGTTTGTAGTTATGGTTTACAGTCACTTGGCTCTTTAAGAATTGTAAAGCAGTACTTAGATACCATTATAAACTCTTAAAGTATTTTAAAGGCAAACCAATCACACTTATTTGTACTCTTCAATTCTGTTGCAGATATCAAAGATATTTTGTCATTTCCCAAAACAATAGGAGCATGGAGTCTAGGTTTTTGCTTGGCTTTTCTTTGTGATTAGGGATTTGATTGAACCATTGAGACCTACTGTAGACAAGGAATTGGTCAGATGATCCTATGTGGGTTAAGCTTCCTTGAGCAAGGAGGAGCCACATAAGCTCACCCTTTTCACCAGTGCCCATGCAGGCTTTCCTTCAGACCCATGCCTGCCTAGAAACTTCTGAATGTTCTTATCTGTGCTCGTCCTCAATGAGACTTGTCTCTAGAAGTGGCAGTCAAAAAGAGGTAGTCAGAAAAGTTATTGTGTAGCTTTGGTCCCCTTCCCATCTCAGAAGAGTTCTACTTCTGCTGGACAGTTTGCTTGCTGGTAGGAAGCCTTATTTTCAGATCTAGAAATTACTTGGTTATAACTTTAATAACTCAACAATACATATATCATCTTTGTAAAGTTCCGTTTCAAGATTTCTATAAATACTTTTTAGTGACAGACAGTTGGCAAGTTTCCATTTTGAATTGGTACAAACAAAAAGGCATACAATATTTTTAACTTGGAAAACAGGTGCTTTCATTCATGCAGAACTGTAAAACAGATAAACATGTTTTATAAGATCTTTTTCTTTTAAATGCCTGATGAATGGGAAGCTTTCTGAATTCATATGGTATAGCATGTTAGAAGCAAATGTGGCAAAAGAAAAAAATTCTTAATCTATATGCCATTATAAGAACCCCTTTTGTTTTCTCTTTTTAAAAAGTATAAAGAAACATCAGGGTCACAGTTTCCCAGGTTCTAAATGCCTAATTTCTATACACAAATACAAGTTACACGAACCTCTCCTGAAACTCCTCTTCCCTCGCCATATGATAGGGGCTTATTTCCTTTCTTTCCTGCTGTAGACATCATTGGTAACAGACTTTCACTTTTCCTTCCTCAGTTCAAGCTACAGCAGGATATAGTAGATGTCAAGATTAGCAGAGGAAGGAGACAATTTAGGGGAACACCGTTTCTCTTTCTCCTATACATTATACATAGTGTCAATATCGAGAAAGGAGAATCCTAGTGTCTTAATTAACTGAGCCCTCCCTCCCTGGCTCCTAACCTTAGGCCATGTCCCATTCCCCACACTGTAAGGTCAATTTAACTCTTGATTCTTTACTCCTCCCCCATCCTCTAAGCACTCACTCATTGTTCTGTCACTGGAGTCCATTCACTGCTTTGATAAAGTCCCGGCCCCATGGAGATGCTTGGAAATTTTAAATTGAACTCCGACTACTTCCCAGGGATTTTAGAGTTTGATGGCTACAGGCAGTAGCTAGAGAATCTACATGACACAGCTGGAGCTATATAGGTGACAAATGTGTTTCTGGCATCTGAAGTTGAAGCGCAACACTGAATATATATATATTTTTTTTTTCCTAGGAAAATAGTTACAGCATGAATAGTAGTGAGGTTCTCTGGTACTCGTCATGCTATATTATGAATACATTTGTGTGAAATTGTCTTTTGGGAAGAATACCCCAGGTATCTAGACACTATTTTTATAGGAAAATATTTTTACTTACAAAATTCCAATCGTCTTGCTTAAAAGTTGACTTCTGGAACACAATCCAATGACAGTATAGTAAAACCAGACATTCTACTTCTAGTCCTAGCTCCAACGTCCCACAAAAATTTAGAGAATATCACTCATGAAATGGTATGAAAAGAGGTATCTCTAGTGTTTTAAGCTATAGATGAAAAAAAATTTAATGATTTATTCAAATGTTTAACTGATAAAACTGGTGTGTGTGGGTGTCCACCTGTTTTAGAATTCATGTACATATATGTCTCCCCATGAACCCCATTTCCTCTTGTTTCAGTTCATAATGGAGTTAATTCAACCTAGAACAATCATATCCTTTTTAAGCTACAGACTCCCTTTTTCTTACCTAATCATATCAGAGAAAAAATAAACAATATTCTTTTTAGGTCTATGCATATACCAAAAATAAATATCCATTAATCATGGTTGATAAATGTTGGGAAGTTACATTAAAACCAATGAAAGCCAACAACTGGAATACAGCAGAATATCCAATGTCCTTAAACTGAATCACGTGTGGAACACTCAAAATTTCTACCAGTCTCCACTTAGCTCCTCATTCTTTAATGCAGCTGTCTTTTTCCTTTCAGTATTATTCAAAATAATAATTTAATTCTATGATTTATTTTTCTGAGATTTATAAAAATTAATAATAGTTTGATAATAAAAAATAATACCTTAATTTTTTTAGCTATATTGCTATATGGTAGGCTAAATGAGTTTGGAGAAAGAGTCTGAGCTGAGAACTTTACTTTTATTTGTAATACTCTATGGATAAAAATATATTCCAATTTCCAAATAACTACTTTTAAACATATTTTAGAATCTGTGCATGAGTATGTATTATTTAATATTTTTGCTAATAGGTTATTTTGTAATTATTACATTGTTTCATGACTTTACAGGGTTCTAAGTTATGGATAATAATGGAATACCTGGGTGGTGGTTCTGCACTAGATCTTGTAAGTATTATAAGAAATTGCACACCTGTACCTATGTACACACCTTCATACATATCTAAACTTTCTGTTCTTTTAATTGAAGTAAACAATGTCTTTTGGGCAAACTAAGTAGTTTCTTTGGTTAATATGTTCATATTAACTCTTCAGGACCTTATGTAGGTACCAGATATATTGTAGGTTTGAACATGTTGCTGATATTCTAAGAGTATATAAGAAATGAAAATAGCTTAATAAAATAAAATCCCTCAGGTTAGAAGTAGGTGTTTGTCAATTGCTATCAGTTTTGAGTTTGACTTTGTAAGCTTATCTCTGGATATACTGAGTGCTCTTAGATTTTTTAAAAAATATGTAATATAGATAATTGTCACTAATAGTGGTTATTATGGGCAGAATGTGTCCTCCCAAAATTCATATGTTAAGATTCTACCCTCAATGTGTTGGTATTGGAAGGTGTAGGGCCACTGGGAAGTCATTAGATTATGAAGGTGGCACCCTCATGAGTGAGATCAGTGCCCTTGACAAAGAGACTGCATAGAGCTCTCTAGTTCTTGTTCTATCATGTGAAGCTACAGTGAGAAGAAGGCCATCTGGAAACCAGACACCTGCTGGCACCTTGATGTTGGACTTCCTTCCCAGCCTCCAGAACTGTGAGAAATATATTTGTTGTGATATTCTGTTATAGCAGCCCAAACTGACTGAGATAGTGGTTCTAGTGGTCTGACCAAGTAGGCCTGCAGATCCAGTTCTCCAGAGAAGACCTATACCTCTATAGGTCATTTTGAAATGTTATGGTGTTTTTGGTTTTCACAATGACTTGAAGTGCTATTGCCTTAGTGGGCAGGGGTATCAGAATGCCAAAATCCTGCAGAGTGTAGGAAAATTTCATTCAGTCGAGTTTGTTTATACACAGGATGTCTTTGAGAAACACTTCATATCCCCAAGTTAGTGTCATCCTATCAATATTGTTCTTATTTCTTTCTTTTAAAACCTTTATTAATATTCCATTATATTAAAATTTAATATGCATTATGAGAGGAAAATTTGTGTAGTAGAATACCACTGGGCTGGCCTATGAGAGTTTAAAGTGATAGCACTGGTTTTACTCATTACTGAATTTATGACTGTGAACCAGACAATCAGATAAAATTCCTGGACTTGGGTGTCCTATAAAACAAAGAAGTTGAATTAAGTTATTTCTTTAATATGGTATGTCTTTTATTTGCATGCTTCTGCCTTTAAAATTATAGAGTATTCTATTTGTAAAGACAGAGTGTTTTAGATTACGACTGAATAATATTTTAATTATATTTTTAAGTGGAAATGAGTTTTCCTAACTAAAAGTCATTAAATATTTTTAAAAGGCTTTAACTCTGACTGCCAACTCAGTTTCACCTAATGCTATCAACAGAAATGACCATAAGAGATTTTCTTTCCTTTAGGCAGAACCATACTTAAGCCATTCTAAAGAAATAGTAATTAAACTTGATAGGCAACCTCTCCATTTCTAGGAATTGATGTCAATTTAATCAGTTGCTAAGTCTGGTAATCCTTCCTTGTGTCTAATTTAATCTTGAATCCTAAAGCTTGAGTGTATTTTTTTCTTTCTCCTCTGTCGTGAGAGGACACCTCTGGTGTTTCTTTGTATAATAATCCTTCATGTATGTGCAGTTAGGCTTCATTTTGCTCTTGAAAGTAAATAATCTCGTTTTTATTTGTCTTGTCAGAGAGTCTTGTTATACAATAGTTTGTTCATTAGCTCCACAAGAAACATCTTAATTGTTCCATTCTTTTGACTATTAAGAGGCCTTTCCAAATTGAACAGTTACTTTTTCTGGTCCCCCAAGGTGCTCACCACGTCTCTTCCCTATGTTTAGTTATTGGCATGATCATTCTGTTCATCAGGATCATGATACCAATGTTCATCACTGACCTAACTCCAACTAAAATTCCCAGTCTATATCCTATAGTAGTAGCAGTTTGATCAGTTCTATGAAATCCCCAAGTGACATGATAGTGAGATTTTTAATCTCATCCTGCCATTCTAATCTGTTCTTAATAAAACAAATAACAGTTTGTATCAAGTCAACAAATCAAAAATGTTTTTAGCACAATATTGGCTAAGAATAAAAAAACTGTCTTATCCCCAGTTCTACCACTGATTGCCTGGCTAATACATGTATCAGCCAAGCCATTTAATCTCTTTGTGCTTTAATTTCCTCAAACGTAAAATGAAGAAATAGTATTAGTAATCTCTAGGTTTGTTTTTCTAGCTCTGAAAGTTGATAATATTGTGATTCAATTATAAACTTCATTTAACTGGACTTTATAGGGAGAAGAATTAATGAAAAAATGGAAAATTTGCGATTCCTTTTCCATGTGTACTCCTGTATAGATGAATACTCTCATTTGGGTAATCTAAGACAGGATTAGGTGTATAGAAGGGCTCTGCTCCTAGGAACAAGGGGACACAAGAGGGATATTGAGCATGCGGTGTTTCTCACTTTGAAGTGGTACCTGGTGCCTAACTAGTGGAATAACATAAGATTATGACATGTCAGTTATTTCAGCATTATATAGTGTGTACCTCAAGAGTCTCTCCTGTTCTTGAAAAAGCAATTAGTTGTGTGTGAGCAGATAGGGAGCACATTGTACATTATTTCCTTGAATTTATTATATCCTACTCCTTTCCAAAAAGAATTGCAGTGGCTTACAACAAAAATACATATAATAAGGTGAGTAGAATAAAAGATGAACACTAAGAAAATAAAGTGGGAACAGTATGCTAGCCAGAAGAGCAGGCATAATTATCATAGCATACTATAGACAACTTCCTATAAGTCAAAGGAACACATGGGGAGGATTCACAGGCCCACAATTGCACGGTTTTTGAAAGAGTGAATTTCTCTCTCTTACATATCCTCATTTGGTATCAGATGCAATATGCTGCCCTGGGGCACAGGTATCACCTGTTAGAGACATGGCAACATCTCCAATCATTGGAGAAAAGTTCCATTATGCACTCCAGGACAGTAGGCAAACATCCTGGCATTATCTCTCCAAGGTTGTATTAGAAATAGAATAACAACCTCTGTTCCATCTACTTTACTTCTTACTCCATCTACTTACTTTCCCTTTCTAACTCCCTTTGTTCTCCATCTTTAATTATTATCAACATGTCTAAGGAAACACACTAACCACAAGGTTAGGGAAAGTTTTCTGTGTTATAATAAATCAGAAAAACTCACCCATACTAGTATCCGATCCCCATTTCTCTGCCCCAGAGTCTTTCTTCCTATCCTCCTCTAGTACCCACTTAATGGAGATTTTACTCTTTTTTTTTTTTTTTGAGAGAGAGAGCCTCAAGCTGTCACCCTGTGTAGAGTGCAGTGGCATCACAGCTCACAGCAATCTCAAACTCCTGGGCTCAAGCGATTCTCTTGCCTCAGCCTCCCAAGTAGCTGGGACTACAGGCGCCTGCCACAATGCTTGGCCATTTTTTGGCTGTAGCTGTCATTGTTGTTTGACAGGCCCGGGCTAGATTCGAACCTGCCAGCTCTGGTGTATGTGGCTGGTGCCTTAGCCATTTGAGCTACAGGCACCAATCCTGGAGATTTTACTTTCATTGAATTTTAAACTAATCTTAAACACAGCAGATAAACTCATGGATCTTTAGGACTCCTTTTTTCTTGTTTTTCCTGACATATACTGTGTTTGTTTTAAATTCCATATTAGGTATTATACTGGCTTATTCATGCTGTGTTTAAATATCCTTCAGAATGATAGCTAGTACCCCTTTATGGACTTTGTCCTATTTTGTAAGTAACCAAGGACCCTCCTGGCCCTGCCAACATTTTTATGATCAAGTGCTTCTAAATACTAATCTTAAGCAGTATGTCATTTGTCCTTCAGTTAGTTGGTAGTACCTCAGCAGTTTATTGCTAGCCATCATTAAGATAATATGCCATTTTAACCTTTTCTAAAAAACGTTAGAAACTACTTTAATCACTACTATTTAAATAGAAACATTTGGGGTGGAAGTTGATAGATTTAAAAGTAAATAGATAATGTTACCTAGGAAAGGGACCTATTGAATTACAAACATCCCTGGAGTACCCTATATACCCAGGCCACAGTTAATATTAAATGGTGAGACCGAAGTATGGGTTCTATTTTAAGTTGCTAAATTTCAACATGAAAGTGTCCTTTATTTGGTATAAATATGGCATTCATGAAAGATGAAATATACAGGGTGCCAAAGAGCTGTGGATCCCTCCCAGGGTGAGGCAGAGTGGGCAATGTTTGATTTTCACCACTTCTTCCCTCCTTACAGCAAACAGAACTCTACCTCGGCTCTGACTTTAGTCTCCCACCCTTTCCTGTAATAATATTGTACAGTCCACTGTTTGTGCTTTATTAGGTACCAGAATTTTTAAATAACCATTTATTTTAAAGGGAAATTTTCAGATATTCCATTACAAGTTCTCCTGAAACTTAATCATTGCTTTCCTTGTATTTCAGTTGGAACTATTGGCGCTGGTACAGGGATGGGGAAAGAAAGGAAAATGTGTTACATTTATTTGAAAAACATTATCCCTCTATGATTCAAAAAAAATTATAATGAAAGTCCATATAGTTTAATTATTATATTCCTGGCTAAATTTATAATTTGAATCTCAAAAAGGATCTGTTCTTCACAATATTATTGAAACCCATAAATGCTGATGAATCTGATTAAATAGTTGCTGTGGGAATCTTATGGGTATCTCATCTAAAAATCAGCTTAGTGTCGATATGTAATAACTTTTTAACAGCAAATGTGCAAACTTAGCTGATTTATTTCTTTATTCTGTTTGAAAAAAAAAAAGGTAGCTTATTCTGTCATTCATGCATATTTGTCAAAGCTTTGTAAATATTTAGGAACCTCAGAATTTGGACCCTAATATATCGGGAAAAGCACTTGTATTATCTTTGAATGTTAAATGTAATCGTTTAAAGATCTGTTCAGTCCTTTGACTTAACTTTTTCTGTTCTTCCTTCACATTTAAATCTTTCCTTATTTATTTAAACATTGGCTTAATAAACAGAACTGTTTCATGTATCTTAAGGGATTCCCTTATTTCAAAGATAATAATTTTTTTTTTTTATTAAATCATAGCTGTGTACATTGATATGATCATGGGGCATCATACACTAGTTTCACAGACCGGTTGACATGCTTATATCACACATCTTACAATGGTATATGTGAAACTTAGTAAATGTGGAATGTAAATGTCTTAACACAATAACTGTGAAATTGCCAGGAAGGCAAAGATAACAATGTTAAATATTACATTTCCAAGCTTACATACATGTGTATGTGTGTGTGTGTGTGTTTTGCCCCTTAAGCTTCGAGCTGGTCCATTTGATGAGTTCCAGATTGCTACCATGCTAAAGGAAATTTTGAAAGGTCTGGATTATTTGCATTCAGAGAAGAAAATTCACCGAGACATAAAAGGTATACAAAAGTCTAATATGAACCTGAGAGAAATAGGTGCATTCTGAGGAAGCTGAGTTTTTTTTTTCTTTTTCCTCTTAGCTGCCAATGTCTTGCTCTCAGAACAAGGAGATGTTAAACTTGCTGACTTCGGAGTTGCTGGCCAGCTGACAGATACACAAATTAAAAGAAATACCTTTGTGGGAACTCCATTTTGGATGGCTCCTGAAGTTATTCAACAGTCAGCTTATGACTCAAAAGTAAAGTATTGCCTGTACAAACTGTTTTGTTTTTATTAGTAAATTGTAGATAGCATAGTTAACAAACCACCTTATTTTTCCTTCTTTTACAAGTGTTTCTTGAGTTAGAATTATATCATATTTAGCTGCTTAATCCTGAATTCCTTTGACGCTGGTAATATTTTAGAACCTATTACTTCAGTGGCTTTCCTTCCCACTTGGAATAAAATCCTAAATCCTCCCTGTGACATATAAGGCTCTATGTGATCTGGCCATGGTCTGCCATCCAGTCTCATCTCTCATCACTTTCTTCCACACTCTATCTGCTTCAGCACAGTGGCTTCATTATTGGTCCTCACACATGGCAAGTACATGTTGGCATCAGCACCTGTGCAATTGCCCTTCTGTCTGGAACAACCTTCCTTCCAATCAAGTGTCTGCTGAAATATCACCAACACAGAGAATTCTTCCCTAGCCATCCTGTCTGTGTAACTCTGCAACCCCCTTGACCCCATCATTTGTTATTCTCTTACTTCGCTTTATGATTTTCTTCACAGAACTTAGCACCATCTGACATGACATTGTCTATTTATCTTTCTCTCCTAATAGAATATAAGCTCCTTGAGAGCAGGGATTTTTGTCTGGCTTATTAATGCCACATTTCTCGAGAGACTTTAATACTGTGTATGACCATTAGATTGCACAGGCTTTTTTGTGGCAATGTATTGGAATGGAGTTTCAAGGTGAGATATATATATATATATATCTCAAAATATATATATTTTTTTTTTTCCTCTCTCTCTCTCTCTCTCTCTCTCTCTCTCTCTCTCTTACCTTAGGCTGACATTTGGTCCCTGGGAATTACTGCTATTGAACTGGCCAAGGGAGAGCCGCCTAACTCTGATATGCATCCAATGCGAGTTCTGTTTCTTATTCCAAAAAACAACCCTCCAACTCTTGTTGGAGACTTTACTAAGTCTTTTAAGGAGTTCATTGATGCTTGCTTGAACAAAGACCCATCATTTGTGAGTATATATTGCTATTACTACTATTTGCTTTCCATTCTTAGATCTACTTTTATAATAAAGTAGCTTTCCCTGCAGTGGGGGGATATAGTGCATGTGAAACTAATGTAAGATGCATTCAGAATCTGGGTTCTTCCCTCTGTGCTGCTAACTCTGTTCAATTTTTAACCAGATACTCAGTTCCTTTTCTCTTTTCCTTGTATCTTTTGCTTGGTCTCCAACTTCTTCCTTATTCTGTTTATCATTTTGTATTTCAAGGGGAAGGACATTTGAGAAATCAAGTTCATTTTATATTACATCATAATTAAAGTATACATATAAATACAATGGCTTTTATTCAACTGTGTTTTCATTTTTAATGAAAGTTATGGATAACTTTTTATTTAGTGTTTTGACTTTTTAAAGACATCCATTAGCTCCAACGCTATTTTTTTAATGTTTAGATATGTCAGCATGAAGTTGTATAGTTTTTCCTAGTCTAGTGAGCTTTACTCATTTACTTGGCAAATTTAATTATAGTTGTTTTACTGTTAAAATAAAGCTACCTATGATTTCTAGAGACTAGAAATATTTAAGAACTGCCTAAGCTTTATATAACTATTTTAAGTTGATAATAAACATTAGGATATTAATAAAATAAAAGAGGCACCTGGTGTGTGTATTTAGATACAATGGGAATTGATACATGATGGAAAAGGAATTAAAAGATGTGCACAAATAAGAACAAAATTAGGTGGTGGCACCTGTGACTCTAAGTAGGGCACCGGCACCATATACTGAGGGTGGCGGATTCGAACCCAGCCCCAGCCAAACTGCAACAAAAAAATAGCTGGGCATTGTGGCAGGAGCCTGTAGTCCCAGCTACTCGGGAAGCTGAGGCTAGAGAATCACCTAAGCCCAAGAGTTGGAGGTTTCTGTGAGCTGTGATGCCATGGCATTCCACTGAGGGTGACAAACTGAGACACTGTCTCTAAAAAAAAAAAAAAAAAAAAAAAGAATAAATGTCCTAACACAATAACTAAGTAAATGAGATGAGGTATCTATTAACCAGTGTGATGTAAGCATTCCTAATTCTATATGAAATCAGCACACTGTACCCCGTAAATGCATTAATGTATACGTGAAAAAAATAGGGGTTCATAAGATATGTGCAAATAATAACAAAATTACAGCCTCATTAGTATTCACCAGCTTTTTCCAATTTACAGTAAATGCAATTAAAGTACATTAAAGCATTTTTTGGAAATGTTTTTAAATTTTTACTTTACTTTCTAAATCCTGTGTTTCTTTGCTTTTGAGAAGTTTCTGCCTATCAGTTTGCTGGTAGGTAAGCCACTTTCTGACCATTAGGATTTCGCAAATTGGGGTCCCAAAGTAGTACATTTAATTTGTTTGCCTTGAGCCACTTTAATAATAGAATTGGCTATTTTCCTACAGCATTTTAATTGTGTTCATGTCTACAGACACACTTTTATGCCTTTTGGCTTTATACTAATGATTTTTACCATCCCTTGTAATCGTAAAGAGTCTAGAAATAGTCATGTATCTTTATTTTTTTTTTTAGCGTCCTACAGCTAAAGAACTTCTGAAACACAAATTCATTGTGAAAAATTCAAAGAAGACTTCTTACCTGACTGAACTCATAGATCGATTTAAAAGATGGAAGGCAGAAGGGCACAGTGATGATGATTCGGATTCCGAGGGCTCTGATTCGTATGTACAAATTGTTAATTTCTATGTAGGGAGCCCGTCTTAATATTGCACATCTTTTAGCTATAATCCAGTGTGCTTGTTCTGGCATAAAAAATATAAACCATATTCTGAGGTTTCACCTTAGAAACTGTAGAAGTCTTTTTTCAGTCACAGTTTGTGGAATACAATGAATTTGGAAACATGTTTTTCTTGAAAGTGAATAGCTCTAGTTTTAAATGGTCTCAGTCTAACCCCTAGTGGATACTTGAGTATATTACAAAATTTTGGAATACGATTCAATTAAAGGTGTTATATTTGTTTGCCCAAAGTCATAAGGAACTCTGTGTTCTAACACTTTGATGACAGCCTGCAAAATCCCTCTAGAGAACTGACCTCCACACTTCTCCCACCTCTTGGCCACATACCAAACCATGATCAAACTAGTACATTTAAATATGCGTTTATGTATGATTTTTACCCCTTGAAAAAGTTATGGTGTTTAACAGCAGCATTTATATGAACAATTCAAAGTCTAAGACCCTGACTTGATTTAGTCCAGAAAAGTCTATATAGGCTATACCAGAATTTACTCCTCTACCAGCTAAATTGGCACAAAAGCAACACCAAATTTCTTTAGATAATACTCTTTACCTTCTCTCATTTATAAGAAATTGTCCAGGCTTTGAAAAGATAAAACACATCAGGATATCTTATACCCTGATCTAATGGTTGTTAGCCTTAGCTGCCCATGAGTTCCCCAAGGAACTGTAAAGCAATCACAGTCTGCTATTGGAGCTCCTAATTCAGTTTGAGACAGGTGGGAGACAAGTATTTATATATGGCAGAAAGTCTCAGTGGGACTCTGAAGGACACTTAGAATTGGGAACAAGTGCTATTCTTTTGTAAAATGTAGTATTCCCCTAAAATTGAGATGAAGTGTTTTTTTATACTATGAGTTTTTAAGCATTGGCGCAATTACCTCTTCCAAGTCCACTTGCATTGATTTTGTGTTTCCACCAAGCTGAATCATTTAAGAATTTATAGAAGTGTCTTTGGCAACCTCCTTAGGGAATCCACAAGTAAGGAAAATAATACTCATCCTGAATGGAGCTTTACCACTGTGAGGAAGAAGCCTGATGCAAAGAAACTACAGAATGGCGCAGTATGTATATGGAGATGATCGCTCCCTCTTGATAGACTTTTAAAAATTGTGTTGTGAGATTATAATGACTCCATGTTATTAGCATTTAATACGCCTAAATGCCTGTCTGCCTCACTATGTACAAAGTATTCTTCATTTGTTATTGGTTTTGAGCTAATTAATAAAAAGTCATTTAAGGGCCATTGGTATTTTTTAAATGCATTTCACCTAGAGACACTTAAGCCCAGGAAATCTTAGATATTTATTATAATCTTAGAAGTTAAAAGACTTCTGGATGATGAGTAAAGGTTACTGATAGAACGCATAGGGACTTACTTTATATAGGGACTTCAGGCAGTGGAACATTCAAATTAGTTCACATTTATTATAGAATAAGAAAAGCATGAGTATTTTAATTTCATGTGTATAATCTACATTATTTGTTCAAAGGAACAAGATCTTGTGCAAACCCTGAGCTGTTTGTCAATGATAATCACACCTGCATTTGCTGAGGTAAGTTCAGGTCCATTAGCGTTGAATATTTATGTTAAAGAGTATATAATATTTTAAATGTTATAACTCTTAATCTTTCTCAGCTTAAACAGCAGGATGAAAATAATGCTAGCAGGAATCGGGCAATTGAAGAACTCGAGAAAAGTATTGCTGTGGCTGAAGCTGCCTGTCCTGGCATCACAGACAAAATGGTGAAGAAATTAATTGAAAAATTTCAGAAGTAAGCTTAAACTTTTATTTTAAAAATTATTTTGCATTTTTAGTTGGCTGTTTACTTATGATACAGTATTCTTATCTTGAAGTATTCCTTAAGAAGTGACCTTTTGATACATAGTTGTATGCTTAAAAACAGTTTTGTTTGTTGTCCATCTTAAACATTAGCTTTTGGAATGATAAGGTAGTTTTCCAGTTCATAAAATGGCCTGGTTTTATATTTCTTTCCCTTCAAGTAGGCGTATAGAGAAAAGGTCACTGAGCATATTCTTATCTGGGCCCTTGTAAAACATCACTTGGGAATGCTTTCATTCTTGACACTACTCTCAGAATTTGAAGAAAAACCACTATTCCCATAGTGTCCGGTGCTAAAGTTCCTGAGTTTGAAACGTTAAGGAGAACGTCTTTTTTTTGGGGGGGTCGGGGGGTGTTGAGACAGAGTCTCTCTGTGTCCTGGGTAGAGTGCTGTGGTATCATAGCTCACAGCAACTTCATACTCCTGGGTTTTACCAATCCTCTTCCCTCAGCCTCCCAAGTAACTGGGACTACAGACGCCCACCACAACACCCAGCTAGTTTTTCGATTTTTCAGTAGAGATGGGGTGTTGCTCTTGTTCAGGCTGATCTAAACTCCTGAGCTCAGGCCATCCATCTGTCTCAGCTTCCCAGAGTGCTGGCATTCCAGGCATGAGCCACCACATCTGGTAAGAAAGGATTTTTAGGCAGAGATACTAAAGGGCCCATATGTTCTATTGTATTTTTATTGCTACCTCTTGAAGTATTATCTTGATTTTGTTCACAGTTAAAGAAGCTCTTACATTTAATCTTTAAATGTTTTTAAATAAGACTTTTACATACACATACACACATACTCCTTAGCTCAAGCAAGCTATAAACTAAAATGGTACTGATTTTAGCTTTAACCTCATTGTATCTCTTCTTGATGCATCTTTATATTTCTTTGTATTTGTGATCCCACTGGGATCAAGTTGGAGCAAACTAATTGGCCTGTAAAATCACATACTTTCAAAGAGCTTTCTATCTGATAAGGCCCAGTTGTACTCATAAACTAAAGCTCCTCTTAAAATCCCTTCTATTTCAATGGAAAACTTCCATCTGTTTTCCAGTTTGCAATCAATCGAATTGGAAGTTGTAAAATCAGGTGCAAAAGTGATTTTTGAATTTTTGTTTTATATTTTAATATCTACATGATGAGATTCAATAGAAAGTACTTATCTCATTTGCTGAATCAGTTTATTCATTGCAGAGTTCATACAAATGAGAAATATAAACATGCATATTATACAGTGATTTAAGTTTTTCTTAATTTTCTAGGTGTTCAGCAGGTGAATCCTCCTAAGGAACTTATTATTGGCTTTTGTTTCAAATGGACTCACAGAAACCCAACAAAGCTACTTCAAGCTTAGCAATGCTTAGTTCATGATCTCCATGTGCCTTTTGGATCTTTGCGACATTGAAGATTTAGAAGAAGCTATTCAACTATTTTGTGATGGTGTTTATCATTTTCTATTTTAAAGAGATTATTTTGTAAGGGATAACTTTTAATACTATAGTTTCACCTGTATTCTAGTAAAAATACAGTTTTGCTTTTAGGTATTGTTATTTCTTAAGTTACTAGGGTGAATACCTTTCACATTTTGATCTTCAGTTAACTGTTACACTCAACAAAACATGCAGGTCTTTCCGAGTCATCTTAAATATACAACTTTAGTAAATTATCAGGCTTCAAAAAGCTTTTTTTAACGTATTCTAAAAGTGACTATTGGCGGGGAGGTGAAAATAAGTTGTACCTTGTTAAAATGTCAATGCTCTTGGAAACGAAATCTGTAAAAGTATTTACTCTTCTACCAAGTTGGGATGATATTCCAGGAAGCTCAGTGATTATGACATTTGAGAGCTTTGTGTCTGAAGCATTTACAAGGCAAGATGTAGCAACAGAAGTACCTCTTGGTGTGCAGTATTTACCTTCTCTTTAGAGGCAATTGCCCTTATTTAACGTGGTTAGAAATTTCAATCAAGATCATTTAGCTAAGGATGGGTTTTTGGTAATACTGGAAGAATTAGTGTGGCTTCATTTTTTAAATCTTCAGCCCAAATTGCATATTATATGTTATTATTTGGAAAGCTTTTTTAAAAAAGCAATTGTCATGTGATTAAATACCTGATCAACAGGTATAAATGTAACTTAAACCAGCATGTTTTTGTCATGGTAGTGAATTGTGCTATAAACTATTTATAGTTTTATTCTTCATGATTATCAGTACACAAGCATCATTTGTTCTTTTTTTGAAAGAGTATTTAAATGAGCATTTTCTAGTTCATATGAAAATAACCATAGTATAAGATGATTTTTGTCCATTCAAGGGTAAGTTCAATTGTACAATTAATTTTCAGTTATATTTATGGAACTATTAAGTGGGTAATATCTTTTTCTTTTAAGCCCAATATATATATTATGCCTGCCTAAGATCTGAACTGGGGCTGTATATCGGTAGTTGTAGAATTATTGATATGAATTAGTTTTGATATGAATTTTGTTTTATTGTTTGGATCTGCACAATTTGGTTTTTGCACAAGTCATTTTTATCTGAATAAATGCCAAATATGAAAAGAAAAATGTCCTTCGGGTAAAGAATTCAGTTTTTAGTCAAAGTGATCATTACATCCTCTCTTTTAAAAAAATAATGTCTCGAGAAAGTTATTGTGGTATCCTATGCCAAGAAAATTATTTTAATTGGTACCTATACTGTAACAATGACTTTTAATGTGTTGTATTTTCAAATAATGGTTCAGTTAAGTTTCTCACTTGCTATGTAACTGAAACTCAATTATAGTTTATAATCCATAGAGTTTTGGAAATTAATTTTGTAACTCATATCATGGATTTAAATGAATATTTTTGTAGAAGTAAAAGCAACAAATTTATAATCTGATTATTTGAAATTTTATGACAT
This sequence comes from Loris lydekkerianus, assembly GCA_963574355.1. Lineage (NCBI taxonomy): Eukaryota > Metazoa > Chordata > Mammalia > Primates > Lorisidae > Loris > Loris lydekkerianus. The sequence continues at coordinate 53,202 of CAUYPK010138469.1, forward strand.
AATTGCATCCCAAATACAAATTATATTGTTTAATCATTGTAGTTATTAGTCCTGTAAACTGTTTCTAAGTGAAGCATACTCCATTGTTTTGTGGATTTAAGAAATAAATATTTAAATTTCCTGGCGTCGATGTCTGTTTTCCTTGAAGTGGGGGTGTCATGTGGCATTTCAGTTTCAAATCATTTCTCCTTTGACTTTCAATGTTCTAACATTAAAATCAAAGTTTCTATTGGAAACTATAAGATACTCTACATTTTATTATTGATTATAGCTACAGTGATTTCTACTTCCTATCTTTTTTTTTTTTTTATTAAATCATAGCTGTGTACATTGATATGATCATGGGGCATCCTACACTAGCTTCACAGACCATTTGACACATTTTCATCACACTGGTTAACATAGCCTTCCTGGTATTTTCTTAGTTATTGTGCTAAGACATTTACATTCCACATTTACTAAGTTTCACATATACCCTTGTAAGATGCACCGCAGGTGTAATCCCAACAATCCTCCTCCCTCTACCCACTTCCCCCCTCCCTCCCCTCCCTTTGCCCCTTCCCCTTATTCTTAGGTTGTAACTGGGTTATAGCCTTCATGTGAAAGCCCTAAATTAGTTTCATAGTAGGGCTGAGTACATTGGGTACTTTTTCTTCCATTCTTGAGATACTTTACTAAGAAGAATATGTTCCAGCTCCATCCATGTAAAC
>CAUYPK010138470.1:0-13069 GCA_963574355.1 Loris lydekkerianus
ACTTTTGCTCAAGCTCTCCCCAATGCAGCTCAACTGAGCACCAAGTCCAAGAACACCAAAAAAGTTCATAGGTAAGGCCTTTCTGGTTTGCAGTCTCACTGCTGCTTGTACTCACGGTTGCCGGCGTGATTAGGTTGATCGAACACATGCAGCCACTTGCCAGTTTTCCACTGTTTTTGTCTTCCTCCTGGGGTCCAAAAGTCCCTTGCTGGCTCCCTATATCCTCAAAGGGATGATCATAGGCAGATCCCACCGGCCGGAGATGTCTGGAGTCTTGTCTCCCCAGATTCGCCAAGCCCAGTTACAGGGAAGCTGTTACTCAGCCGCCATCTTTAATCCCTCTCTCAAGTCCACTGATTCTTTTTTCAGCTTGCTCAAATCTGTTTTTACCCTCCAGTACTTTTTAGTCCTGAGTTTTTATTTGTTCCCTTTTTATAATTTTATATTTTTATTGAAATTCTCCATTTGTTGAGACACCATCCTCATGCTTTCTTTTAGTTTTTAAAACAGCTTCCCATAGATGTTTGAATGTATTTAAAATAATTTATTTAAATTATTTGTTTAGTAAGACCAACATCTGAGATTCCTCAAAAACAGTTTCTATCGATTGTTTTTATTCCCATGAACTATACTTTCTTATTTCTTTGGATGTCATAACATTTTTGTTGCCAACTGGACATTTTATATAATATAATGTAGCAATTCTGAAAATCAGATTCTTTCTCCTCCCCATGTTTTTTTGTTGCTGTTGCTATTGTTCTTTGTTTAGTGGCATTCCTGAACTAATTCTAAAGTCTATTCTTTGACATGTGTGGCTACCAAAGTCTCTACTCAGTTAACTTAGTAATAGTCAGCTAATGATTGGGTAGACATTTCCTTAGATGCCTTGAACCAATAAGTTTCTGAGTCTTTGCTGGGAGCTCTCTGCACATATTGGGACACAACTTAAACAATCAGCCAGTATAAATCTTCTCACTGTACTTATGTAAATTCAGCCATTTTTTCTTGAATTGTTAGAAGTCATTGGTTAATTTACAAAACTAGGTTTTTTTATTTTTAACAGATTTAGGGGTACAAATTTTTTTTTATTACATGGATGACTTGTATAGAAGTAAAATCTGGGCTTTTAATGTACCCATCACCTGAATATTATACATTGTACCCATTATGTAATTTTTTATCCCTTACCCCCATCCAACCCTTCTCCCTTTTGAGTCTCCAATATCCATTATACCACTTTATATGACCATGCATACCCAAAGCTTAGCTCCTGCTTATAAGTGAGAACACATGGTATTTGTTTTTCCGCAGAACTAGAAAGAGTTCTTAGTGTTCCCTTTCTGGTGTGCAGAACCTTAAGCTTAGCCAGAAGTGACATGCAGGGGTCCTCAAACTTTTTAAACAGGGGGCCAGTTCACTGTCCCTCAGAAAGTTAGAGGGCTGGACTACAGTTTAAAAAAAGAAAACTATGAACAAATTCCTATGCACACTGCACATATCTTATTTTAAAGTGAAAAAACAAAACGGGCACAAATACAATCACACTGCTGCATGTGGCCCGTGGGCCATAGTTTGAGGACCCCTGCTAAGGCCTTCCCAGTTCTTTTCTGAGCATATATTCAAACCTGTACATGTGTGTAAGTATCCTTCCAGATTTCCAGGAATATATAAGAGTTTTTCAAAGCCACTTACAAACATCTCATTCCCTAGTTTTGTTTTTTGTTTTTTTGTTTGTTTTTTTTCTTTTTCTTTTTTTTTTTCTTTTTTTTTTTTTTTTGAGACAGAATCTCACTATGTTGCCTGCTGTAGAGGATATGGTGTCACAGCTCACAGCAACCTCCAACTCTTGGGCTTAAGCAATTCTCTTGCCTCAGCCTCTCGAGTAGCTGGGACTACAGGCACCCACCACAATGCCTGGCTATTTTGGGGTTGCAGTTGTTATTGCTGTCTAGCAGGCCCTGGCCAGGCTCAAATCCACCAGCCTTGGTGTATGTGGCTAGTGCCCTACTCACTGAGCTATGAGTGCCAAACCAATTTCCCATTTAAGTTTTTTAGTTAGCTTGTTATTTGTCTCAACTTTTAGCATTGCCTCAGGCAGCCATGATATTAAACAATTGCTGGCTCAGTGCTTGTAGCTCAGCAGCTAGGGCGCCAGACACATACACTGGAGCTGGCGGGTTCAAACCTAGCCTGGGCCTGCCAAACAACAATGACAAGTACAACCAAAAAATAGCCAGGCGTTGTGGTGGGTGCCTGTAGTCCCAGCTACTTGGGAGGCTGAGGCAAGAGAATAACTTAAGCCCAAGTGTTGGAGGTTGTTGGGAGCTGTAAAGTCACAGAACTCTATCAGGGCAACATAGTGAGACTCTATCTCAAACAAACAAACAATTGCTGCTGATTATTTTTGACAAATGCCCTTGAGAAGACTGTTCACACTGGATGAGCTCTGAATCGAGTCAAATAAAGATAAGACTTGTGAGTGGGATTTTCCAGGGAACTATAAAATAGGTCAAATAAGGACAGCTCTCTGAGAACAGGGCTTTGAAAGAGCTCCAACTCTGTTCTAACTCATCTAGTGGCTGCTAGGCTGGCAGTTATTAAGGCTATCACAGACCTGGCGAGAGGAGGATGGGAAATTGGTAAATTAAAAGGCCAAAAGCAAATTGTTCTTACTGAAATTCAGCCTTTCTTGAGATAGAGTCTCACTATATTGCCTGGGCTAGAGTGTGGTGGCATGGTCGTGGCTCAGTACAACCTCAAGACTCCTGGGCTCAAGTGATTCTCCCGCCTCAGCTTCCTGAGTAGATAGGACTACAAGCATGCACTACCATGCCTGGATATTTTTTCTATTTTTTATAGGAATGGGGTCTTGCTATATTGCTTAGGCTCTCTCCTGGCCTCAAGTGATCCTCCTGCCTTAGCCTCCCAAAGTGCCAGCATGAACACCATGCTGGACTGAGATTCAGCATTTACAAAAAATAAAATAAATGCTCCCCAGGCTGCCACGGTGGCTTGAATCTGTAATCCTAGCACTCTGGGAGGCCAAGGCAGGTGGATTGCTTGAGCTCACGAGTTCAAGACCAACCTCAGCAAAAGTAAGACCCATCTCTACTAAAAATAGAAAAAACTGAGGCAAGAGGATCACTTGAATCCAGAGCTGAAAGTTGCTGTGAGCTAGGATGTCACAGCACTCTATCCAGGGCAACAGCTTGAGACTGTCTCAAAAAAAAAAAAAAAAGTGCTCCCCAGATTGCTACAAGATTTGGATTAACTTCCACAGTTCTGAAAATGTTGATTTTGGCCACATTTGCCAGTATTCTTGTTGCTTTTATGGAGGAGATGATTTTGGGCTGTCCTCCCGCCAATATTCCCAATGAAATTCCCACTTTTTTTTTTTTTATGGAGACAAGAGTCTCACTATGTTGCCCTTGGTAGAGTGCTATGTTGTCACAGCTCACGGCAACCCCAAACTCTTGGGCTTAAGTGATTCTTTTGCCTCAGCCTCCCTAGTAGCTTGGGCTACAGGCACCCACCACAATGCCTGGCTATTTTTTGTTGCAGTTGTCATTGTTGTTTAGCTGACCCGGGCCAGGTTTGAACCCACTAGTGTCAGTGTATGTGGCTGACACCGTAACCACTGTGCTACGGCGCGGAACCTCTGTCAGGCACTTTTAAAGGGTGCCTACAGTCTTACGGAGGAGTGAAATTTTTTCCTCTTAGCAGGTATTGCATTATTGTTTCTGATTATCCACCCCTCTCTATCCATGCCCTTTGCCTTGTGACATTGCAGTTTTTCCATCTAGGAGTTGAAAATATTTCCCTGATCCACCTATGATGTTTCCTGGTCATATTTCTTTTCCCAAGTGTAATATAGACAAAAGAGAGCACACCAGTTTTTTGTCATGGTGGGGTTTCATTTTATTTTATTTTATTTCATTTTTATTTTATTTTATTTTATTTTTTTGAGACAGAATCTCACTCACTATGTTGCCCTTTATAGAGTACCATGGCATCACAGCTCACAGCCTCCCTACTAGCTGTGACTACAGGTGCCTGCCACAATGCCCAGTTATTTGTCTTTTTGTGTTTTTTTGTTTGTTTGTTTGTTTGTTTGGGGGGTTTTTTCCAGCTGTAGTTGTTTAGCGGGCCCGGGTCGGGCTTGAACGCACCAGACTCAGTGTATGTGGCTGGCACCCTACTCACTGAACTACAAGCGCTGAACCAAAAGAGCATGCCAGTTTTCAGCTTAGACTATAAACTATACCATGATTCTGCTCACCATTTTATGTTTTTGCCTGACAACATATCCAGCTAATTTGCTGGCCCAAGATGGAAGAGAGACACAAGCAGCCAATACAGATGCATCGTACAGCTTGCAGTCAAGTTCAGGGAAATGCCAGCCAACCCAAAGATGTGTGAGCAAAGAAAAATGATACAATACATGTCGTTTTGTTTAACCCCTTAGAGTCTGCCTGTTTTAAGAACTTGACTTCAAATGTATCTACTAGTTATTTATGCCCCCGCCACTTTCCTTTTCTCCTTCTTAATTGGAAGAGTTTGCTCTTCCTTTTCTGGACTAAAATAGGGAGGTATTTTAAAATTTTCTCAGTTATAGAATAAATATCTGATAAAAAGCAACAACTCGCCACATAACCACGCGCTGAGGTGATAAAGGCGCCATTTTAGCGGGGTCGCAGGAGCGTGGTGACCCCACGTGCTGCCTACGCTGCCGCGTGCTCACTACGCTGTGCGTTAGGCTTGAAGGGAAGTTCCTTTCTCTAGTCCACACTTCGTCATCGCCATGTCGGGAAGTGGTGTGATTCGTGGCCCGGCCGGGAACAATGATTGCCGCATCTACGTGGGTAACTTACCTCCAGACATTCGAACCAAGGACATCGAGGACGTGTTCTACAAATACGGCGCTATCCGAGACATCGACCTCAAGAATCGCCGCGGAGGACCGCCATTTGCCTTTGTTGAGTTTGAGGACCCAAGGTGAGGTGGCCTGGGACTTGTGGCCCTGAAGAAACAGGTTGGAGTAGTTGTGGAGGACTCCATAGGCCTTAACATAGAGAGTGGGCAAAAGGGGAGGCTTTTAGAGAGAGAGAGACTCTTAGGCTGAGGAGAGTCGCCATGGCCCACGCAGGAGTCGAGTAAGAAGCCCAGTTGATGGTGGCTCCTCTGGTGACTGGGTACCTTGGACTTCCAGGGAGCCCTTTAGCATGCTTGGAGCAGAAAAGTGAGGTACACAGGGCTGGTGCAGTGCTTGGGATCCTGGCCGTTTCTGGGTGGGGGAGGTGCCGTTCCTATTATCCCGCGCATGTGGGCTCTTCCATATTGAGTGGGCATATGGGGTGGGGTGGGGGAGGGGGCAGTTACTGGTTCCTGACTGACTTCGCATCTTCTAGTTCTTTTTCCTCAAACTTTTTGCTTTTTGTGATCACACAGAGATGCAGAAGACGCCGTGTATGGTCGCGATGGCTATGATTATGATGGATACCATCTGCGGGTGGAGTTTCCTCGAACCGGCCGTGGTACAGGCCGGTGCTGTGGTACTGGATGTGGCAGACCTTCCCGAGGCCGCTATGGCCCCCCTTCTAGGCGGTCAGAACACAGAGTGATTGTCACTGGTGAGTTTACTGTTCACGTGGGTTGATGAGAAGGGACAGAAACTACTTACAATATTTCTTTGCATTACCGGTTTAACAACTTAGAATTTTTCATGTTAGGCTTTAAATAATTTTAGTTTTGGGGTGAGTTTGGCAAACAAGGATTATTCTGGTGTCGATTTACTAAACTGAGTTGTGGGTACTAGAATGTGTTCCTTTAGAAATGATTCCAGAGCCAAGCCTGGTGACTCACGCCTGTAATCCCAGCACTGTAGGAGGCTAAGGAGGGAGAAGTACATGAGCTCAGGAGTTCGAGACTTTCCTGAGCAAGAGTGAGACCCCAACTCATGAAAAAAATGGAAAAACCCAGCCGGGTGCCACAGTGAGCACCTGTAATCCCAGCAGCTTCCAGAGGCTGAGGTAGCAGGATGCCCACAGCCTGTGTCTGAGGTTGCAGTGATCTATGATGCCATTGCACTCTGCTCAGGGTGTAGGGTGGGACTCTGTCTCAACAACCACCACCAAATTAAAAAAAAAAAAAAAAAACAGGTAAAGAAATAGGAATAATTCCAGAATCTTACCTGCAGTCATTTACATACAGCCGTTATTTTAATCTTTGTTCTAATGTACATTTTAAGTTCATTGTGAAATTTGGAGTAATTAGTATTAAGGAAAAAAATCACTTTTTTCAGGACTGCCTCCAAGTGGAAGCTGGCAGGATTTAAAGGATCACATGCGTGAAGCCGGTGATGTATGTTATGCTGATGTTTACCGAGATGGCACTGGTGTCGTGGAGTTTGTACGGAAAGAAGATATGACCTATGCAGTTCGAAAACTGGATAACACCAAGTTTAAATCTCATGAGGTAGGTTATATACTTTTTTTTTTGGCCAGAATTGGATACAGTGGTTTAACAATGGAATTTGAAGGTAAGGAGGATTCAGGCAAGGGTATCCAAGTAAATTGCCACATTTCTGGTTTTGGTTACCTTCAGCATGCCTGAAGAGAGGTGAAAGTTTAGATCTTTTAACAGAAAGTTCTTTCTATATCCAATAGGGAGAAACTGCCTACATCCGGGTGAGAGTTGATGGGCCGAGAAGCCCAAGTTATGGAAGATCTCGATCTCGAAGCCGTAGTCGTAGCAGGAGCCGTAGCAAGAGCATCAGCAAGAGTCACAGTTGTTCCCCAAAGAAAGGCGGAGAATCACCACGCTCTTCTCCCCATCATAGCAGGTCTCACTCTCGTACATAAGATGATTGGTGACACTTCGTAGAACCCATGTCATATCCAGTTTTCCTTTGCTCAGTACAGTCTTTTCATTTTTTAATTCAAACTGTTTTCAGAATGAGCTAAAGTATTGAATTGCATTCTTGCGTAATATCCCCCTGCTCCTAACATCTACATTCCCCTTATGTCTTGAATAAATTGTATTTTAAGTGATGTCATAGACAGGATTGTTTAAATTTAGGTAACTCTCCACGCTCTTCAGACTGATTGTGTAAATGTCCGTTCTGCTCTGGTTTGTGTGAACTGGGATGCTAAGTGTGTTTGTGGTCATCTTACCTGGGGAAGTTCTTACGCTTATCTTGCTTTTCATATGTAGACATATCTGAAGAGATGGATTGAGAATGTTTTGGATTAAGGATTGTGTAGCACATTTCAGTCATTTTAGGATTGTCAAAAGGAGGATTGAGAAGGATAAGGTCAATAACGGAGGCAATGGTATGACTCCAAGTGCTATTGTCACAGATAAAATTGGCAGTATTGACCTTACACTAAAAGACAAGGGTTAAAATGATATATGCATGTACCTTAAAACACTTGAAAACATTTTATGCTGTTATCTTTAGCTACAATTGCTCTGCTCTTTAAACCTGGAAATTTAGTCTTTACCTCACTTAATAATTTGTCGTAAGACACTTATACTCGTAATAGATTTGACATGTACCCTTGCATATGCACAATAGGTGAGATCCCTCCAATTACCCTCCCTCCACACGGGTTATAGACCCCTCCTCTTCCCCCCTTCATCTGGGTTATAGTTGTCTTTTATCATTCATGTGAAAGTGTGGCTGATTATATATTGGTTTCATAATAGTACTGAGTACACAGGATACTTTTCCCTTCCTTCCTTGAAGTAGTTTAGTAAGAAGAAGTATGTTTCAGCTCTATTCATGTAAACATAAAAGCTGTAAAGTCTCCATCTTAATATTCCATCTTAATATATGGTATACATATACCACAACTTGTTAACCCACGACTTGGCAATTATGAACTGAGCTGCAATAAACTTCTGGTGCAAATATCTTTGTTGTAAAGTGATTTTTGGTCATCTGGATATATACCTAGTAGAGGAATTAATTTACAAATTAAATTGCAGATGGGCTTGCTGCCTATGGCTCAAGCGGCTAAGGCACCAGCCACATACACCTGAGCTGGCAGGTTCAAACCTAGTCCAGGCCCACAAAACAACAATGACGGCTGCAACCAAAAAATAGCCGGGCATTGTGGTGGGCGCCTGTAGTCTCAACTACTTGGGAGGCGGAGGCAAGAGAATTGCTTGAGCCCAGGAGTTGGAGGTTGCTGTGAGCTGTGATGCCAGAGCACTCTGCCCAGGGCGACAGCTTGAGGCTCTGTCTCAAAAAAAAAAAAAAAAATAGTAATAATAAATAAATTGCAGATGGTAGTATTAGATTTAGTTTAGATTTAGGTGAGTAGCGATACCAATAACTTTTGTTGTTGTTGTTGAGACAGAGTCCCACCCTATGCCCCTGAGCAGAGTACACTGGGCGTGGTGGCTCACCACAACCTCAGACTCGGGCTGTGGACACCCCACTGCCTCAGCCTCCGGAAGCCGCTGGGATTACAGGCGCTCGCCGCGGCACCCAGCTGGGTTTTTTCATTTTTTTAGGAGTCGGGGTCTCACCCTCGCTCAGACGAGTCTCGAACTCCTGAGCTCAAGCAATTCTCCCTCCTCAGCCTCCCACAGTCCTGGGATTACAGACGTGAGCCACCGCACCTGGCAATACCAATAACTTTTCAACTACGTAACGTTTTGCAACCACAAAACCAGTAATACACTGTACAGTCAACTAGTATTAGCATTATCAGTTGAACTGTACATGTAAAATGCTTCTTCCAATTTGTCTCTATGGCGATTTAAGTTTCTAAAATGTATTGCAACACCACTCAGAAACTTGTTCGGGGGGAATCTGATAGTTATTGATATACATCTGTTAAACTGACGACAGATGTAACTCATCATTCCCCAGAAACCTTTTTTGATTACAGTACCGTATATACTCGAGTATAAGACGAGTTTTTTCGGCACAAAATTTGTGCCGAAAAACCTGAACTCAGCACAAATTTTGTGCCCAAAAAACTCGGCTTATACTCGAAGTATATACGGTATTTAACATTTTGCCTCCTGTTTTTTGGTTTTGCTAGTTATAAAGGTTTGGATTGGAGAAAGCTCACTGGATCCCAATCCTTGGAGCAGGATCCTTGGATTCAAATCGTAATGTGGATAGGGAGGATAAATTACAAGGATTCATAGAGAAGGATCTGTTTGCCAGGAACATTGGAGTAGATTCCTGCCCCAACCAAATCACATTCTTGTGGATTTTTCTTTTATTCAACTTAATTGGCTATTCCAAAGATTTTTTTTTCCTATTTTTGATGATTGGAGCCCTTAAGATGCACGATGGAATTGTGTTTTGCATTTTTTGGTAAAAGGAGCAAAGCGAAGACCTGGAGATACACACTGGAGTAATCTCCTTGGAAGGATTCAGCACAAGTAGATGGTAAACATTTAAAGGGAAAAGGGGAGAGTTGTTTAAAATAGTAAATCAGTAAGTCACTTATAAATTTAAAGAAAACAAAATTGGAGTTGAAGAATAAGTAGGTTTCCAATTAGCTATTACCATTTTTCTTTGAAAAATAAACTTTTTTTTAAAGCTAAAAAAAGAAAAAAAAAGCAACAACTATGTTAGAGCAAGCACACTCAGGCCAGTCTCCACCTGTCAGGGAAGCATCCAGAAAATTATCCCCCAGACAGCAGAAACCCAAAGTCAAAAGACCAGGTTGCTTTTTTTAGCTGCTCACTGTAGCTCAGTGGTTAGCACACTGGCCCTGCACACTGTGGCGGGGGCAGTGGCAGCAGCAGCTTCCCACCTTACCTGGGCCTGATGCATAAGAAAACAAAGTTCAAGAAATAAAATACAAAGAGCAGGTTGTTTTTTCAAATAAGAAATGAAATAATTCTCTGAGAGAATAGTTTGCAATATGAAAAACTATACTGGCTTAGCACCCATAGCACAGTGGTTACGGCACCAGCCACATACATGGAGGCTGGCGGGTTCGAATCTGGCCAAACTGCAACAAAAAATAACCAGCTGTTGCGGCAGGCACCTGTAGTCCCAGATACTTGGGAGGCTGAGGTAAGAGAATCGCCTAAGCCCAAGAGTTGGAGGTTGCTGTGAGCTGTGACGCCACGGCACTCTACTAAGGGTGACATAATGAGACTCTGTCTTTTAGACAGACAAAACAGACTGTACAGATATTCTCCAGAAAACTGCAGAGCAGTTTGAGGTTATACTTTTCTGATTGTATAGTGTCATTGGTAGGGAAAAAATATTTTATGTTTCAGTATCTTGGTCAAAAATTTTTCACCTGCATATAAGTTCTTGGCTCTGAAAAATGTTAGATTGTGAGGAAGCTATATGAGAGAATGGGCGTGAAGGTACTTGGTACAATATATAGGTAGGTTTTGTTAAGTATTGGCACTTTTTCTGCTGACTGCTGTCTCTTTGTTAAATTTTTAATATTTAATAAGTAAACTCTAACTAACTGATGATATTAGTTATAGATGATCACTTGTTGATCATTAAGATAATATTAAGATTGAAGTCAATATAGAAGAACCAGCTAATTCTTCCCTGGATACAAGAAAGAGTGTGTTCTGTGAGCTGGCGAATAAACATACATGTGTGAAAGTTGAGGTTGCAGAAGTTCACTGTTTGATGCCTGGTCTTAAAACATGTTTTATTTATATAACCCCCTTCAAAAGGGGCTTATGCACATCAAAGAGGTGTTGCTTTTCTAAATGAAAGAGAAACAGATTTCCTTGAGAACCAAAGAGTAAGCTAAGCACAACTGCTTGCTTGGGGTTTGGCAATAATTGGCAGTGCACATTTTTTTTTTTTTATTTGTGATAGCCACTCTTTCGGCCGCATAACTCCCATCATACTTTTCTTTTTAATAACAGAACCCCAATTTGATTCAATATAATCATAGTCTAGCTTAAGGATTACTTTTCCCCAGCCTCTCTTGCAATTCTATGTAGTCACATAGTAAGTATTGGCTAATTAAATGTGAAAAGATACATGCATGGCTTACAGGAAGTCTCTTTAAAGGAGTGATAATTCCTTGACTACCTCCTACTCCTTCCTACTGCCTGAATACAGAAGTGAGGACTGGAGATCCCAGCTAACCATTTTGGACCAGGAAGTAATTTAGAAAGAAGAAGCCATGTCCTTATAAAAGAAAACCATACTCACCAGGCTTCTTGTGACAACATGAAGCCACCTTACTAGCACTGGCCTCTATATTTCTTTTACCTGAGAGAAAAGTAAAATTCTGTTTTTTCAAAGCAGGTTTATTGTCTAATACACATATAGTAAAAGTCTACCCTTTTTAGGGGTATAGTTCGGTGAGTTTTGACAAATTTATACAGTCATGTAACCACCACCACGTGAAAGATACAGAACATTTCCATCCTACCACAAAAAGTTCCCTCGCATTCAGTCCCTTCCCGTCACTGATTTGATTTCTGCCTAAATAATTGACCTTGTCCAGAATGCCACCCAATTGCAATCACACAGTCTGCAGCCTTTTTTGTCTGGCTTCACTTATTACCATAATACTTTTAAGATTCATCCACATCGTTACATGTATCAGTAGTTTGCGCCTTTTGGTGGCTCAGCCACTTCACTTTATCCATCCATTCACCAGTTCATGAATATTTTAGTGGTTTCCAGCTGCAGTTAACTATTTGTATGTAGGTCTTGTGTAGACATTGTTCATTTATCTTGAGTGCGATTGATGGGTAATATGAAAAGTTATGTTTAATTTTATAAGAATCTGCCAAACGAGTTTCACCTACAAATAATGTATGAGTTCCGATTGTTTTACATCCTTGCCAGCATTTGATAATGTCATAATTTTTCATTTTACTCATTCTAGTCGACATGTAGTAGTATCTCTTTGTGGTTTTAATTTCCATTTCTCTAATGTCTAATAATGTTGGGCACCTTTTTATTATTTTTGTGTGTGTGTGACAGTATCTCATTATGTCAGCCTTGATAGAGTGCTATGGAGTCACAGCTCACAGCAACCTCAAACTTTTGGGCTTAAGCGATTCTCTTGCCTCAGCCTCCCAAGTAGCTGGGACTACTGGCACCCACCACAGTGCCCCAGTATTTTTCTGTTGCAGTTGTCATTGTTGCTTAGCTGGCCCAGGCTGGGTTCAAACTCGCCAGCTTCAGTGTATGTGGCTGGCGCCGTAACCACTGTGCTACGGGCACTGAGGCGATGTTGGGTATCTTTTCATGTGTATATACCATCCACATTTCTTTTCTTTTTTTCACATTTCTTCTCTTGTGAAATGTGTATTCAAATCTTTGCCTATGTTTTTAATTCTCTTAATTGTGTTTAGAATATAAATCCTTCATGAGATAATGTGTGCTTTGTAAATCTTTTTTTTTAATTTTTTATTTTCTCTATACATATACATGTGTTTATTTGGTTTCTACTTTTTGCCTTCACAAAATTAAAAAGGCTTAAAATTTAATAACAATAACAATATTTAAGCTAAGGACTAGAAACAAAAACCTCATAAAGAACGCACGAAGATAAATACATTCAGAAAAGAAATCAGACGATTGCTGCAACGAGATATTGAGCAATAATAATAATAATGCAAAAAAGGTAACATTCACATTGTCAGTTAAGAGTATGTCTATCATAGAATGCTTTGACTCTGAGGTTCAGTATGGAATCATCCGTTTACTACTTATTTTTTTTCCCAAGTCTCAAAAATTAGACAAAAAAAAATTTATAATTAAAAATAGAAGATAATTTCAAAAAAACAGATCATATCAAATCTTATAGACAATAGAAAAAGAAGAAATACTTCAAAATCATTCTACTTCATCTGGATAATTTTGACCAAAGTACATTACTTGAACATTAATTTTTTTTTAATTTTATTTTTTTTATTATAGGTAAAAATATGCACCATAGATGTGGCCCGACCCATTACCCTCCCTCCACCCAAACCTCCCCCCTCCCTTCCCCTTCCTTGGTCCTTTCCTCATGGTCTTGTGGTATAGTTGGGTTATAGCCTTCATGTGAAAGCTATTTTGTTCCCAGTTTGAAGGGGAAAGCATTCTGTCTTTCAT
>CAUYPK010138472.1:0-12458 GCA_963574355.1 Loris lydekkerianus
CTTTCATGTTTACATGGATGGAGGTGGAACATATTCTTCTTAGCAAAGTATCTCAGGAATGGAAGAAAAAGTATCCAATGTACTCAGCCCTACTATGAAGCTAAATTATAGCTTTCACATGAAGGCTATAACCCAACTATAGCATAAGACTATGAGGAAAGGGTCAAGGAAAGGAAAGGGAGGGGGGGTCATGGTGGAGAGAGGGTAATCGGTGGGGCCACACCTACAGTGCATCTTAGAATGGGTACAGGTGAAATTTACTAAAGGCAGAATACAAATGCCCACATATAATAACTAAGAAAATGCCATGAAGGCTACTTTGAACAGTTTAATGAGAATATTTCAGATTGTATATGAAACCAGCACATTGTACCCCTTGATTGCACTAATGTACACACCTATGATCTAATAATAATAATAAAAAAAAGAATTTGGTGGCAGCAGGCCTGAGAGCTGGAAGCAGGTGATTTTGCACTTTTTCAAGATGGAGGTCAAACAAGAATGTTTCTTGGAGCTTTGAGGAACAGGGGTCCAAAGCAGTAGTTACTAATGATAACTGTCATTTCATTGCCTTGCTATGGCATCACCACATTACCAATCTGACTCAGTTGAAAAACTTAAGATGGTGTAGACTGTTGTCTGTTATAAAGTGGCCATTTGATCCCAGTGCCTGATATTTGAATACCATGTGAAGTCCAAATAAGGGTGCACATGGCCATCTCAGGCAAGTCCCAAGTAACTCTTGTGTCTGTCAGAGAACCTAAGCACATTTGGACACAATTTTCAACATTTTTCTTTTAATGAGCCTGATTCATCTATACACACAGTTGCGTGTACTGGTTATTAACAATCCCCCGATGAAAACTTGACAGAGGTACTTTTATTCTTCTCGTCAAATGTCATAAGGTTTCCTGAGAAACTTCAATATATCTCTGCAAACAGAACCTGAAACGAACAGTTCAATAACGTCTTTCCTGGCCCTATTTGCTTTCTGTTGCACATGTGTTGCCCTTCTGGTTCCCACAGTATCTTATGAAAAATCCTCCCTCCCCTGGTGAAATATAAGAGCAGGCCTGGGGAGGCATCTTGTAAGGGCTTCTTCACCCTGACTTTTGCATTTACACTTCATTTCTTTTCAGGCTCTGGATGGTCGGGCCTGTGCTAATTGGTGCAGCTGGTTTGACATTTAAATGAGTTGAGTAGCAGGTGGAGCAGCTGATGGGTGACAAGACCTCTGGAAAAGCCGGGGATGTGGCTGCTGGGGAAGGAGCCTGAGTCTTCTAGAGGCTGCTAACAACAGGAGGAAAGCTCCCCTCTCTCACCTCCTGCCAGGCTCACACAGCCACCCAGATTTCTTCAGTGACCCTTGCAACCTAGGGCCATGAAACACCACCGGCATAGCCCATTTCAAGTAATGATGAACTGTGAAAGTCCGAACTCCCCCAAATGTTGTTAGAGGACAATTTTTTCTTTCCTAAAGATGATTCATTTTAAAAGATGAGTCATCATGAAAAATCCTTTCGAAAACAAAATTCTAAGATGGCATTGCCATTGTAGTTAATGGATACCACAAGACTGATGGGAAGAGGTGGGCTAGTGATGTTGCTAATAGTGGACCAAAGTTTCAGATGATTCAAGAAGTTCGAGCACATTTGAAGTTGACTCTCTATTGGTTTCACCCTCATTCATTCACACCTGGACACATTTCCTGAAATGGCAGAGAGTAAGGAGGTACAGCTAGAGATGTGGAAACTTCAGGGACCCTATGTATGCCTATGCCTTTGCCTTGCATGGGTATGTCCTGTATGTCACAGGAGTCAATATGGAGAAAAAGGTAAGCAGCTGCTGCTCTTGGAAATCAAGGATATCTTTAGCATTTGGTGTGAGGCTATAGTAAAGATGAAGGTAAAAAAAAAGAGTGTAGAAAAAGTCAGACATTATAGCTCCAAATAAGTTCTGTTACTAACTAGTTGTAACACCCTGAGCAAGTGATTAACCTTAATTGGAAAATGAAGGAGATGGATCCAAGGGTCCTCAAACTGCGGCCCACGGGCCACATGAGGCGGTGTGATTGTATTTGTTCCCGTTTTGTTTTTTTTTTTTACTTCAAAATAAGATATGTGCAGTGTGCATAGGAATTTGTTCATAGTTTTTTGTTTTTTAAACTATAGTCCGGCCCTCCAATGGTCTGAGGGACAGTGAACTGGCCCCCTGTTTAAAAAGTTTGAGGACCCCTGGATTAGTCTCTTGCTACTCAAAGTGTCCACAGATCAGTGGAATCTGCATCATCTGAGTGCTTGTTGAAAATGCAGCCTCTGCCTCAAATCTACTGAATCGGAATTTGCATTTTAACAAGATCCCACGCACATTGAAGTTTAAGAAGCATTTGTCTTAACTCTGGCTGCACATTAGAATATCCTAAGGAGCTTTATTTTATTTTTAATTGTTTTAAAAAACACTTGATAAAGGCCTAAGGAATTTTTATTTATTTAATTATTTATTTTTGAGACAGAGTTCTACTCTGTTGCCCTGGGTAGAGTGCAGTGGCATCATAGCTCACAGCAACCTCAAACTATTGGACTCAAGCGATTCTTTTGCTTTAGTTTTTCATTTTTAGTAGTGATAGGGTCTCGCTCTTGCTCAAGGTGGTCTCGAACTCATGAGCTTAAGCAATCTGCCCACCCCAGGCTCCGAGAGTGCTAGGATTACAGATGTGAGTCATTGTGTCCGGCAGCCTGAGGAATTTTTCATAAAAACACTGATGCCTCGGTCCTAGCCCATATCAATTCAACCAGAATCTCCCCAGCTGATTCTCTTGTATTGTATTTATTTTAAGAAGCATGTATATAGTGTTCATTTATCTATCTAATCTTCATTACAGCCTCATGAAGGATGTGCTATCCCCATTTTACAGATGAGTAAACCCAGGGACAGTTTTCTTGCTTAAGGTCAAACAGGCATTCTGGCAATGGTGTTTGTACACTTCACTCCCATACTTTGGAGTAGATTGTCTCTAAGTTCTGATCCAGCTTTGGCATTCGGTAGCTACATATTTCCAAACTATATAACTGAGGTTTAAAGCAGGGAGAAAAGCAGAAAGTAAAAAAGCTGGAGTGCTGTTACATTTCTGATGTGTGTGTATATATATATCTATCTATAAATATATATATTTTTTTGTGAGAGTAAATGTTTTTATTTTCTTTTTTCTATTTTTTTTTTTTACAATGAACATATATGAAGAAGAATCAGCAAAACACTTAAAATTTTTTAGAGAGTTCAAGCATCTCTTATTCTGTGAAGACTCCCTTGGTCCAAAGACAAGATGCAACAGCTGCTCTCTTGTCCTCTCACTACCTTAGAGCAATGTTTTTCAACCTTTTTAATCTCATGGCACACTTGAACTTATAGTTAAACTTCCACAGGACACTTAAATTATGTTGATCAAACAAACAAAAAAAGAACAAAAAAGAATATACTTACTGTACTTTGAACTTCTTTTGAAAATAATTTAATTGATGGTGTTTAAAATTTTTCCTGGCATACCTGAGATCCTCTCATGGCACATCGTTTGAAAATCACTGCCTTAGAGCAAAGTTCCCACTGTGTTGTCATTCTCTGGCTTCCTCATGAGGCTGTGAGATCCTCAAGATGGAAAGTGTCTCTTCATCTATATCTCCTCAGGACCAGCACAAGACACACAGCTAACTGAACATTTAATAAAGATTCTTTTGGCTTTGGACATTGTGTTATTAGGATACATTTCCTCAGTTGTCAATTTCTAAGAGAATAATTTGTTAGTACTTGATATTCAGTATAGATGAACTGAAGAGGGCCTAGAAAAATTGATTTTAAAAATCTTGCATTAAAATATAGATTTATGTTGATCACTGAGTTTTAGCCCTCTGATGTTTTGTACCTAAGGCAAGTGTCCCCCTCTCCTAACCTAGCCTAGCCCAGCTATCCCCTTTGTTAACCCATTTCACAGGGTCTACTGGCCCAGGACACTGCTTCTGCCTCTTCCTTGGCAATTAGAATTTGCTGCCACTGCATTTCTGATATTTTGACATGGGAGCATGGGGTGGCTGTCTTGGTCGTCTCTTGCTCTTCCTTCTCAGACTCCATAGAGGACCACCTGTCCTCCTTAGCCATGTTCTCCTGAGTTCCAAACCATATAGTCAATTACATACTTAACATTACTTCATCTTCTTATGGACACTTCATGTGCAACATGTCTAAGACTTGACCCTATCATCTTTCCTGAAAACTGTTCCTTTTCCTGTGTTTCTGTATTATAGTGTACTATGTCACTACCCACTCAATCACCCGAACTAAGAATTTGGGACTTGAGATTCCTCCCCACCACTCATCTCCTACTTCTTTGGATTGGATATGACTCCCAAATCTCTGGCCCAGACCTCATTCCTCAGCTACAAATATATAAATGGAAGTATCTATTTCACATTTCCACTTGAGTGACCAGCATACATCCCAGACTCAACATGTCTCAGTTAGAACTCGCCATTTTTCCCCTTGTAAAATTTGCATCTCTTATTTAGTGGTTGGATCTAGGGAACACAAGGAAGGGGAACACAGGTATAGGATTCAGGTTTTTGACTGGATCTTCAGCCTTAGAATTGCGTTTTACTGAGATGAAGCAGATTCAGGGAGAGGCAGATGTATTGATATATGAATAGTATGGGGGTGGAAAGGAGACTGAGAACTTCATTTTACTTGAGATCCAAGTGGAGATGTCAGGTAGGTAGCTGGATACATGAGCCTCTAGTTAGCACAGAGAATAGAGCTCAAGATAAAAATTTGAGAATCATCTTCATAAAGATTTTCATTTCATTTTTATTTTATATTTTTATAAATGATGGGGCTACATATGATTGCCAAGAGAGAAAACAGAAAAGAGAAGAGGGTATAGGACTGGGTCCTGGGTCATCCCCACAATTATAAGTTGGGAAGAGGAAGAGAATGAGCTTGATAAAGGAGAAAGAGAAACAGGGGAGGTAGGAGAACTCTCTGGGGAGTGAGGTGTTTCAGAAGCCAAGGGAGGAGAGAATTTCACAAAGGAAGGAGCAGTTACTGGTTAAATGCTGCTGAGATGTTCAGTAAGATGAAGACTGAAAAGTTACCATTGGATTTAATGAAACAGAGCAAGACTGGAGAAAAGAACATTGACATAGAGAACAAAGTAGGAAAACCCAGGACACAGAAGAGGAATAGGAGTGAGTTGACCTTGAGTGTAGCGTATTGGTGAATACAACCAGGAATGTTGATTGGGAACCAGACAGCAGAAACCTTTGGATGCCAAGCTCAGGTATTTTATCTTTCAAGCAGCATGGGACAGGGTGAGGGCACTAAGAGGTTGTGGGCAGGGGGTAGCATGATCAGATCTACAATTTTGGAAGCTGTGTCTGGAGGCAGACAATGAGAGCTTTTCTTGTCCTCTGAAGAGGATAAGTCATTAAAGCTCTCTCTTCCATTTGGATAAGTAAATAAAGAGTCATTTTGAAAAACCTGTTCAAATACTTGGAAAAACAGGCCAGGTCTTATCTTTTCACTATTCTGCAGTGCTCTGGGATAGCCATGGTCTTAGGTGAGGGAGGGCTGGGTGGCATTCTGATTCTTATTTGTTTTTAAGCAGAGGTTGAAAGGGTAATACAGATCCTGTCTTCTTTCCCTATCTAGGCCTGGAGCTGATGGAGAGCACCCAGGCACTAAGATCCTGGGGAAAGTTATCTACTTTAGCACTGAAGTCCTTATTTTAACATCCCTTTGTTTTTCTGCAGTATGATCACGTATTTCAGGTCCTTAAATGCAGGATAGTTATTGCAGCCAATTACAGTAGCAATTTCCCCCAAGATACTGATTTTGTTCTGCAAATGACACATTCATAATTACATTATTTTTATGCATCACCATAAAATACCAAGTCACCTAATATATCACTGACAAGATGTAAGTTTTAGAGAATTTAAAACAAACTGGTGAAAAAGTTAGCTGACTCTTTTCATTATTATTCTTTTAGAATCTACACAGCTACTGCTTGTGAGTGAAAATCACATCCAATTGGGTAGGATCAGCCATTTGGGTTTGAACTGATGGAACCGGAAAAAAAGCCCTACCTTGTGTTTTGTAATTTTTTTTTCCAATCACTTTTCTGCATTATCCTTTGATCATGGAATATAGCTGTGGCTGTCTGTGGCCTTCTGTGCTAGAAACTTTTTGGTGTTCTGCTTTTCCGGCAGAGACCTCTCTCTTCTGTTTCTGACTCACGTACTTAATAACATTTGTGGATGATGCCTCTGAGCAGTATACTAGTGCCATTTGGGGACCCAGCCTAAAACCTAGGCCTTCGGTTGAGGAAATAAGATGAGATGGAGGAATTTTCCATCAGTGTTTCGAAAGGAGAATTTGTTTAAAATAAATAAGGAATGACTGTAAGTTAATGAAATTGATTTTGATTTTTAAAATTGGGAAGCTGTATAGGCTGGAAACAGGCTTTCTTTGGAATCCCTTCAGAGTCAGTTTACTAACCAAAAGGGAGAAGCAGGGCTTATGGCTTTAGGGTCACAGGAGATGCTTATCTTGACCAAAATAATGTCACCCAGACTTCCACTCAGCCCCACCCCTACCCCTATTCTGGGCAGACACCAACAGATCTGGTTCCAGACTACTATTTCCAAAAACTTAAACCCACCCTCAAAAGATGTGCAGCCATTGAAGAGACTATAGGGTTGGGTTACAGGTCCTGAAGGCAGTTCCCTAAGAGGGAGTCACTCACTTTAGATCCTCTCTGGAGAGCATAAGACTTCATAAAGGGTCACCATAGCAAAATGCCCCCTCATACCACTGGTTAAGGTCTAATGGCAACTTCTTTACGGATTTAAAATATGTAATGATGTTATTCCTTTTTTAAAAAAAGTACAAAAGGAGTCCATGTTTATTGTGAGAATTTTACATAATACAGGGTGGCCATAAAGTTCACGTGCAATTTAAAATAACTTACTGTATAATCACAAGGAATAAAATACAATCTATTAAATTAAATACATAAAATAATTTCCCCATCCAGGGATATTCCTTGTTAAGATTTGGGTGTCATTTTTCCAGACATTTTTCTTTTTTTCTTTCCTTTTTTTTTTTTTTTTGAGACAGAGTTTCATTATGTCACCCTCGGTAGAGTGCTATGGTATCCCAGCAACCTCAAAATTTTGGGCTCAAGTGATTCTCTTGCTTCAGCCTCCCGAGTATCTGGGCCTATAGGCACCCACCACAATGCCTGGTTATTTTTTGTTGCAGTTGTCATTGTTGGTTAGCTGGCCCAGGCTGGGTTCAAACCCAATAACTTCTGTGTATGGAAGTTGCTGTGCTACAGGCACCAAGCCCCAGACATTTTTCTTGACACACACTCACAAGTATCTATCCACCATTGAGCACAGTACTATCAGTTCTACTTCTTACATTTACATTTCATTTCTGCTTCTGTTATTGCCACCATGATGCAAACATTTTCTCTGACTTGGACAAGTGCAATAGCTTCCTAACTGGAATCCTTGCTTCCACCCTTACCATTCTCCACACTATAGTATTTTCTACTCTCTGGCCACTGTGGTAGTTTTGAAATACAGATGAAATCACCTCCTTCACTCTTCCTCAAAGCCCTCTAATGGTCCCTGTTGTTGTAAGCATAAAGACAAAACTTCTACAGCCTGTTAGGACCTCATGATCTATCCATTTTCTTCAGCCTTGTCTGCTTGTCATTCCCTACAATGCAGCCAATCTGGCCTTCTGTTGTTCCTTCAACCTATTTTTCATCTTGGAGTCTTTGATCTAGCAATTTCCTAGAACACTTGTTTTCTTTTCATAACAGGCTCTTTGTTATTTTTAGGTCTCTTAGTTTCCATGTTCTGTTCTCAAATAGCTCCCCCGTTGTTCTTATTTTCTCCTGTGGTTGGATCTGTTCAGGACCTGCCCTATCTGATTTGTCCTGCCAGGAATTTTCAGATTGGGCAAAAGGGAAAACATTTGTTGGAATCAAGTAATCCCAAGATTGACCCTCAAGGTCCTGCCTGGCTCTCATACCTTTTCTAGTTTCTGCCTCCTCTGTGCCCTCACTGGTCTTCCTGCCATACCTTCCTGGTCTCCATCCCATTTCCTGACATGACCCCAAGGTTATGTACTTTTCTGGCCTCTGACATCTAAACTCTATTCTTTTCTTTGCCTACTGGCACTTGGCTCTTCTTTCTTGTGAATTCACAGAAATATTGGAAAGGCTATGGGATTGCCAAAATTTATGGAAGAGACATTACATATTTCATACAATGGTAAGCTGCTTAGTGCTAAAAAAATGAATGAACCACTGATAACATGATACATGCAATAGCATAGATGAACCTAAAAAATATGTTGAGTGGAAGTAGAAAAACGCAACGGATTATAGACTATGATTCCATTGATATGAAGTTCTAAAATAAGCAAAACTTATCCATGGTGAAAAAAAAATCATTATTAGCGGTTGCCTCTGGTGGATGGATGGGAATTGACTAGAAGAAGAAATGGCATAAGGGAACTCACTAAGGTGATAACAATCTTCTATACCTTTGTAGAAGTTTGGATTGTATAGGTTTTTGCATTTGTCAAAATTCAGTGAATGATACACTTAGATGTGTGCATTGTTTTGTATGTAGCTTTTACCTAAGGACAAAAATCATAAACAAATTTGAACTCTAGGTCAAAATGAATGCTGTAGAGTATTTAGGGTGAAATTTACTGATGTTTGCAATTCATAACTAAGGTAGATTCATTGATATGTAGCTATATATGTGACAAAGTTAGTGCACCAAGGTGTTAATTGTGTAGTATAGGTTATGGGTATATGTGTGTGTTATTGGAAATTCTTTCAAAATTTCCAGTATTTTGATATATTTTAAGAAAAATATTGGCAAGAATGCCCTAGACTGAAAACTTTTCTAAAGTAAATAATTATAGAGTATTAAACATGATTTTTACCTAAATTGTCTATCTGCTTTAGAGTATAGAAGGTAATTTGAATATAAGGCCCATTTCTCGTTGGTATATAAATCAAGAAATTAAAACAGCATAACCTAAACATTTGCACCTTCATATTAATATGAAATTAAAAATATTTAAAATTATCAAAAAGGAAATAAGATCTTAACTGAGTGACTAGACAAGCCTCATGATTCTGGGAGTCAGTGAGGTGTTTTGCAAATAAGTAAGAAATAGAAAGAGATATGTATATTTGTAGAAGGGATGAGGGATTCCTAACTCAGAGACCAAGCCATCTAAAACTGAGGCTTCTCTCCTACTTAAATCCAGGCTCAAAAAGAGATGAGTGAATTTGGCAAAGGCCTTTGCCTAATAGCTTCAGAATGGGATGTTCTAGAACAGCGGTTCTCAACCTGTGGGTCACAACCCACAGGAACTGTATTAACGGGCTGTGGTATTAGGAAAGCCGAGAACCACTGTTCTAGAAGTTAAGAAACCAGTTGCTTTGAACTTTAGGGTGGCCTGCCTGCGAGGAACAAAAATGCTGAGGGTCTGAAAACTCCCTGGGAACTCTGCTAGGTTGTAAACTACATGAGGGTAGGGACACAATTTGTCTTATTCATCACAGTTTCCTTGACACTCAACACAGAGCCTAGGACTGTAGTTAGTGCTCAACAAATACCCAGTGAATTTAGGGGTGTTTGAATGAATAAGATTTGTTGATGCCTACATTGCTAACTTCTATTTGTCTCTTAGGTCTCCAGTTAGTGGCCACTTCCTCAAAAAAATCAGTCCCTGAGATTCCACTTTCTCATCCCAGACTATGTTAAGCCCTTCTTTTATATAATTGTTATTGTTCTTTCTAATCATTTAGTGCATTTTCCCCACTTGCCTGTAAATCCCATAATGGTAGGGATAGTGCTCATATTTTGTTAACTGCACCTCTAGTGCCCAATATAGGTGATCCTTAGATTCAATGAATGGGGACAGTCCTACCCTGATCTAGGTAAATTATTCTACAATGTTTTTGTGTTCTGATTTTCCCAACAGGAATTAGATTTAGAGAGCAAGAACCATGGCTTTTAACTTTTTGTCTCCTTTACTTTGCTGGGCACAGAGTAGATGTAAATCAAGTGCAGTTCCTGATGGCTAGGATCATCACACACAAAGATGTTCCTTCTGACTGGGAATGGCTGACACTGAGGATTTGCCCACAACATACAATGACTGAACAGATTTAATAGGACTAAACCTGCAGATGCAAATGTCTGTGACCTAGTTTGCCTGGGTCATAAACTATCTCCAAAGCCAAGCTAAGTCATCTTAAGAGGAGGTTAAGTAGAGATAGTTAAATCAGCCAGTGTGGTTTGTGGCCCTTGGTTCTCATTCTTGACTCTGAGAACCCCAGGGTTAGCTGGGAGTGGTTGGAGATTTATTGAAAGCTGCCAGGTAGTTGGGAGCAGAGGTTGTAGAAGTAAGTTACTTCCTTAAAACTGCAGTCCAAGAGAGGCCTGGGGATTCAGGACCATCTGCCTAGGTGTGGTGCCAGGCAATGCCATGCCACATGGCCTGTGGCCAAAAAGAGAGCAGGAGGTGGAGCCCCAAGGAGAATGCCTGGGAGGTCCAGGAAGACATCCTGCTTATGCTGTTGCAGGAACAGATGCTGAAGTAGACTAGTTCCTGATGCAAATGAACTCAGGGGCTGTGAGACAAGGCCACTTGTACAACTCTTAATTTCCCTACTGATCTGCCTTCATGCCATGTGGAGCCACAAAACAAGGGATAGCTTGTGCCAAAAAATTTTTTACTCTTGAAAAGGCACTAAGAAGACTTTCACTGAGGATTTTTCTTCTCTCTTTTGAAAACAAGTAACTTGAGAGGTAAGCATGCCTGTGGCTAGGATGACCACACAATTTATTGTCCAAACCATGATTCCTCTGAAAGTGAAAGTGAACAAACACTATTGATAATTGTGCTGGACCAGAAACATAACCTGAGACTATCCCAGTCAATCTGGGATATACAAGTTCCTCAGTCTTGATCATCATCTTGGATAAGCCCCAAGGCTCTCTTGAACTCCAGAATCTAACAATGTAGAATGTTCCAGATGGTTAATAAAGTTGTAGTGGGAAGCAAAGCAGCTGGGCAGGTCTAACAGTAGATTCTGTGCAGGTCTAACAGTAGATTCTGTGAGCAGCAGAGTCACAGAGCCATAGAACCAAGTGACGACAAGCATCTGGAATGTGGGTAGGACTGTTTGGTTATCCATCGATTACCTCTCAGACACAGAGGTATATGCACAAACAAGGTGGCTGTCATCTGTGTCACCTACAAATGTAATAATTGTGGTTCACCATCATGGAGCACTGCCTGTGTGCTAAGCATTGTGCTAAGCTCTCTCATGCCTTAGATCCTCCTGTGTATTTGTTGATGTTTCTAGCAAAGTCTGACATGTGGAAAGCTTTTGTATTTAGTGATTACCTTTGTATTTACTCTTATTTTACCCTCATAAAAATCCAGGGAGGTAGGCATTACTATTCCAAATGCAAGATGAGGGAAACAGACTCGTGAGGTAAAATTGCTTGTAAGTAACTACTAGAACTGGGACTTAAAGCCAGGTCTATTCACTTGCAAATGTTATAACCTTTTGGTGATATCACATCTAATTAATGTATTAATTCACCAAATATTTGCAAATTAGCTATGACAAGGTAAAAAATGTGCTAGATTGCTAGCTGTATAGACGTGTCTTTGGAAGTTGGCTCAAGCTGTGAGAAAAAGAAGGATTGTCTGCTTCAAAGAGCTCACCCTTTAGTGAGAGAGATAGACACACAAACTCATAATTCAAAAGCAATAGACTAGATCCATGCATATAACATTTCAATGAAATATAAAATATGCAATATTAATATCTGATATATTTTTATTATGTGAATTATAGTTGTTTTTTTATATTTCTATTTTATAAATAAATATGTGGTGTATGTGCAAAGTACTATGGGAACACAACAGAGGGGAAGTCAGGAAGGCGTCATAGAGAGGGCAACATTTGGGATGGGCTTTGAAGGGTACCTAGGAGTTTGTCAGGTGGAGAAGTGAGGAAACCAAGCCCACACTCAGCAGAAGGGGCAGACTGTGCAGAGGCACGGGAGAGAGTGGGACAAGTTTGGGAAATAACAAGCAGGTTGGTGAGTCTTCCACAATGAGCATGGCCACTTGAGGATTTACAAATGAATTTATATGGTATCTGGAATTTGCTTTAAAACATTCCAGAAAAACAAAGTATTAGGGATGGGAAAGAGAGAAGTTAGATAAAACAACAACAGCTATAAAAAAGATACTTGCACCAGATTGTTCATTACAGCTCAATTCATAATAGCTAAGTCATGGAAGAAGCCCAAGTGCCCATCAACCCATGAATGGATTAATAAATTGTGCTA